>VYZU01070789.1:0-13109 GCA_013401355.1 Ceyx cyanopectus
ATTATAAGCTGTAGATGTGAGGTAGCTGGTAAACTCTTTAATAACGATTTTTGAGAAGTAGTTGCAATGTGGTGAAAAACTGGTTATTATTAACATAAAACAAATAAAATTGGTTTATATAAAATTGTAAGACATGGAGAAGATGAGCAACAAATCAAAAAGAATGCAACTCAAAGATGTTTACAGCATGGGATTTACAGCAAGTTTAAACATGACAAAAATATCCTTTCACTATCACAAATACTCTTAATTTGCACAATGTAGTCTACTGTATACTTTGCAAAAATTACATATAATTAAAGAATATTAATGAAACATTCAAATAACTCAGTTTCTCCTTATTTTCATGTAAATAATTTTGATGTGCTCTAATGTAAACTGCTAAATGACAGTGTTCAGAGCTAATCAATACTTTGTTTTATACTAAAAGGTATTTTTAAATGCCACTGTCAGAGGACCCATATGCATACAAATAAGTCTGTGTATCTTAAATTAACTCCATCAAAAATCTTTTACTGTAAGCTCTCCTTTCTTTATAAGCAGAGCACAGTCTCCATTGACCTGAAAGCTAAGAGGTAATCAATGTGCCAATGTCTCTGAGCAAAATTTAGTACAGCATATCTGAAAACAAATACTGTAAATCAAGCACTAAGCAGAAAAAATAATTTTATAGGAGCTATAAATATCTTCCATTATATACAAAATGGTTCCTTGTAATGGTGATTTCCCTGTACTCGTGGAAAATGCAAGCCAGGAAAAAAAAGCACCAGTTAAAAATATATTTGCCATGTTTCCTCTTCCGAGCAGTTTCTTTCTTAGCTCTTTGTCTTTTCCTGTACCATTAGCAATTCTAACACGTTTAGCTATTACTATGAATCCTTCCTTGGTTAAAGGGAATACACAGTTGATCAGATTGGATTTGTTTTAGCTGCAACTGCAATTTCAATCCCTTTATCCTATTAAAAATACTGCCCATTACACATTAAAATAATTAAAATAGCACACTCTTTAGGACAAATTTGAGGAATACAGCCTCTGTTGTAGACTTGCCAAACAATGGATTTCTGCTTAATTCCATTAATTCCATTTTTTGCACAATCCAAATTAGCTCATATAGATGTACACAAGGAAGGTAAAAAATGCAAAAAAAGTTAGTTTTATTATACAGGGACCAGTGTCTCAAAGGAAATTTAAGAATGATAAAACTGGAGAATTTCAACTCTAAGCTAACTAAGCTATGCATTGTACAGTATATCATATGCAACAGAGGACTGCTTTCTGTGTCTCATAGATTTGTGTTGATGAGTTCTCACTAATTTCATTCAAACTAATTGCAATCATATTGTGATTTGGATCTGCTCAAATTTGCAAAACCCGTGTTTACATTTCTCCACAGTGGAGCAACTCTTGATTCCACACTCAAACAGCTTTTGCTTTTACCTTAGCTAAGCTTTGAAATGACTAAACCTCTGACAGAGGAGGATACAAAGCTGCACATGTACTTGGGATCAATACCTCTAACATGTCACAACTGTCCAGGAAAGGCTTTGGACCAGGGAAAGAGCCCTCTGCCATGTAATCTCTGAGCAGCTCTTGGGAATTAACTGGGCCAGGAATTAGTTCCAAAATGCATTATTTTTTTTTTTTATTAAGACCTCTTGTTACAGAGGATAGGAGATTTAATGCTGTGGATGTGGCTAGACCATAGCAGCTGGCTGCAGAGCCTAACAGGCACTGGCACTGCTTAAATTGTATCTCATGTCATTTCAAAACCCTGTGAAATGTTTGCATTCAAATAGATACTTCAGTATAAAAAGTCTTCAGTGTTTAAACTATTATACATGAACATTAATCACTTGAATCTCTCTCCCTGCAAGGCTAAGACAAGACTATGGATTACTAATATACGCTTATGAGAGAGAAGGCATGAACTCTCATGGTTCATAGACTTGGTCTAGGTGGTCCTGCTCAGGCAGGGGGTTGGACTAGATGATCTTCTAGGTCCCTTCCAACCCCTAATATCTATGAATCTATGAAACTCACTCCTTTCCTACAGCACTTTGCAAAAACAGTAAAACAGGAAATATAACATTCCAAATATTTAAAAGAAACAATTTTCAGTGCATCACCAAACCTATGGAGTTTTGTCAAACCACATTTTGTAACATCTTGGAAATAAAGTCCTCTAACTCACTAAAAGCAGGCATCATGTGAAAGGATAAACATGCAATTCGGTAAAAAAACACAAATACGAGTAAAGACCAAGAACTTTATGAATCAAGTGGTTTTGCCAGCTGACAGGGTAAACAAGTGACAGAGGCACCAACAAAAAGAACAGGCTTATTTTACTGTTTCTCTCCAAACAACACAAAAGTAGAATAAGACATTTAATTGCAAAAAGTTTATTATACTCTATTATAAGCAGTAGGGACAATAAACAGGGTAACACACCTAACCATTACTACACAAAACAAGCTATAGTCATTAAGATACATCACAAATTGCCCTATTAATATGTTACCATCATCCAGACCCAGTTGCAGAGAGGATCTGTAGAACCCATCCCAGAAACTTGGAGGTCCTACCCTCGAAGGGAAGGTCTCCAAAGTCTCTGCAGCAGGTTCCAGCTTTTGTAACATTAAAGCAGCAAATTCAAAGTCAGAATCACTTGCATTTTTCTTTATGCAGAATCATCTGGTGTCATCCTCCCTGTTGGGTGTCACTCAAAGCCTGGCCAGGGCCTGGGGAGAGACCCAAGGTAGTTTTCCTGTCTTCTTTTGTCTTTAACCACATATGGCTCAACAAGGTCTGATCTTTAGATGTCTGCTTTCATTACTTTAGCTATACCATGAGGTCCAAATTTTTCACTTTCAGTGAAAAATGTTTTTATAATGTCCGGTTTAAACCTCTCCCAGTGCAGCTTGAGGCCATTCCCTCTTGTTCTGTCACTAGTTACTTGTGAAGAAACTGGCACCTACCTCTCTACAACCTCCTTTCAGGTAGTTGTAGGGAGTGATAATGTCTCCCCTCGGTCTCCTTTGCTTCAGACTAAATATCCCCAGTTCTCTCAGCAGCTCCTCACAGGACTTGTTCTCCAGGCCCATCACCAGGTCACGTGCTCTCTTCTGGACCTGCTCTAGCACTTCGATGTCTTTCTTGTATTGAGGTGCCCAACACAGCACTTGAGGTGCAGCCTCAACAGCACCGAGTACAGAGGGACAATGGTCCTGCTGGCCACCCTGTTTCTAATCCAAGCCAGGATGCTGTTGGCCTCCTTGGCCACCTGGGCACACTGCTGGCTCATATTCAGCCTCTTGTCAATCAGGACCCCCAGGTCCCTTTGTGCCAGTTGCTACTGATGCTTTCAAACACACTAGAAACTCAAGTCTAACAGCTCAAAGCACCTTCCTATTTCCCAGAAGAGCAGAGTAAGTAGAATAAGCAAAGACTACAGACAGCACAATTTTTCCTCCCATTCAGCTACATTACACAAAGAGGCTTTTCAGAAAGCAGGTGAGTAGGTCATGGCTCCTGCTGTTACTTTCATCTGCAGAGACTTCTGGCCTGGAGATCTTAGTTTTGCTGAGCTCCCCTTGTCCAAGCCAAAAACAAATCACACATCACGTAGACAAGGAATACAGCTTTACTTTGGTCTGAACTTCTAGGGAAGCACAGAGAAATGGAATACCTCAGAATACCTGTGGGGAGTATTGCAGCTATGAAGATTATGGATTCTGCTCTTAAAAATCCACGATACATGGGAAAACTGAAGGCAAGAGACAACACAGAAAGAAGACTCTTGGGAGTAGCAGTTGCAGAACTAACCTATAGCAGATGGAAGGCTAAACCCAGCACCCACAGAAATATGGCAGCTATTCAGTCTGCCAGCAATTTAATCCAAATGACAGCAGCCTTCACTGCAGGCAGTGCTACTCAGCTATCCACCTGAGCTAGCCACTTTAGGGGCATCTCACAACTCAGGACCATGTGTTACGACTCAGTCTTCTCTATATCTAAAATGGTAAGGAAAATCCAGTATAAACCACTGCTAGATGCCCCTGTGGGAGAAGGTGTTATGTAAAAGATTGAGGCTTTGCTTGCATAGCAGTATTAAAAAATGCATTTAAAGTAAATTATAAAGTGGAGTAGTTAAACTCTATGTACCTCTTGTTTGGACACATGCAATAAGAATTGATATGGACTCAATCTGAATGAATTTCTGAACCAAATAAATACAGAACTAATTAGGACAACAAAATACATAGCACTTAATTCTCCTAAGAATCCAGAGCAAGCATGACCCTTTCATGCCAAAAACTGAAGTCTAAATATTCTGCTTTAGTTTGGTTTTTTTTTTTACACAGGCACATTGAACAATTTATAACCCTTTCCGATGCCAAAATTAAAGCTGTCATTATACCTATCAAGAGGAGTTGATTACTTTGCAGTACTGACTGATAAATTAATAGTGTTATTTAGAAGACAAAATACCACCTTTCCACCACAGCCAGATGGTATAGGAGTTTGAATGCTATGCTGTCTAAAAGAAAATATTTGGAAAAAAATAACTGCAGTAAACACTGTTGCATCAACCGTAGTGTTGGTGTCTCACCTATTCAGATGCAGCAAATATTTTGTTTAAATAACAAATACTTCTTACTGCAATGAAACAACATAACAACTAAGATGAAGACACATCAACATAAGGCAAACACACTGTGATAGGCTATCAAACAACAGCAATGCAGTTTTTAAAGGCAGATTCTTCAGAATAAAAGAAAAAAATTGTCTTTGATTTCCATGTTTAGTGCACCTTGCAAATCTCTCTAGTCCTCCACATTTCCTGTATCTCAAAACTATTTCTGACAATTGTCTTCATTCAGAACATATGAAAAAAAACTGTCTCCCAATGAAACTAAGTCATGGGAAAATTGTCAACATGGATATTTCTTGACCTTCTGCCATTCTTTGACTTCTGAGCCTTTGCAGCTCCATGTCTCTGCCCATTGTTTCACTATTTCATGGAGCCTTGAACAACCTTGATACATCTTTAAAATGAAAAAAGTACTTTGACTGAAACAGGTTTTTTTAAGAAGAATTTTTTTTTTTTTATTATTAAAAAGTGGTTTGAGAGAAAGGTAGTCAGTTTTAGTGATGCATGTTCATAGATATCAGTGCTCTTTCAAATGATCACACAGAAGTACTAAGAAGAAATGTATTATCATTTCTTCTGCTTGGTTTCAAGTAAAGAAGTTCAGACTGAAAAGAAGATTAAAATGTAAGGCAGAGAAAGGGTCCCTAATATATTGAATAATTTGACTACTCTAATGCCAGAAGACAGCTAACATCACAGCATAGACCACCAACTTATTTTTAGGATTAAAAAAAATAAACACATTACTGGAAGAGAGTTTTGTGTTTAATGCCATCAAACCCAGCAAAGTTAAAACATGCTGCAGAAGTTTGATGCCTCAAAGCATCAGATCATTCCTTTGAAAAATGTCCAGAACAGCTGGTCTTGCCATTCTGTAATGCTACTGCATTAAACCTTTCTATCTTTGGGTGAAAGAGTATCTTCAATAACTTTTTGAGCATTTTTGAAAAGCATATTAAGCAGACAGCAGACAGTATAAAGGCAAGTAATTTGTGAAAGGATTCCTTACCTATAATTCCAATGATGATGTTAATACAGCATTACAAGATAAAGTTCTATTGTATAAATGAACATAAAACAGATATTCAGCTATTCATGGCCAGCAAAATGAATTTATGTTAAGCAAAGGTCTTTCATAGGAGATCTTGAAAACAAGAGGACTTCTGCAATAATACACTGAGACCCTTTGAAATAGAACATTAATTTACACAGCTGTTTATGCACTCTTCTTGTCAACATTTCATCTTCCCATTCAGCCCAACACTACACTTAAACCTCTGCTATCTCCAAACACCAGCAGGTTGCTACTAATCAGTGCTGGGGTGATGCCATTAAACACTGTTGCAGATTTCCACAGCACAAGCTGGTTCCTTCTACACCTGCTCTCCACTGCCTCTGGGGAATCATCGCTGGTGAAACCCATCATGCATTACAAAGCCACTAGAGGGGTAGGAAAATACTGAGCAGTGACCTTTGCCTATCCTCCAACTAGCCCTCAGCAATGAGAATTCTGGCAGAATGAGAGTCCAGATGTGCTGTGTTGTAGAGTATTTGCTGTCTTTCAGCACAGTGGGGCTGAAATCTGCTGCATTTTATACAATTAGTAAACTAAGTGGCTCCAACACTGATATAACAGCACTGAAAAATAATTCTAGAAATCACAAGGCACAGAAAACAATACTCTAGGAATACTATTAGGGTTACAAAGTGTTTCTTAATTAAACAATCATCAATCCTGATATTCTAAGGATGGTATTGAATTAAGATATGACCTTTTGATTGTGATATTTTTATTTCTATGCTGTCTATTCCAAATGGAGAGTTCTGTTCACTCTCCTCTGACTAGGTAGCTAAAATTAAAGAATGGAATGATTGCTGGCTTAATTATTTGCAGTTTTCAAATTCCTTAACAGTTTGAAGTGAAGCATAATTGAACTTTGTATTGACTAGAAAAAAAATTGTCATTACTCTGTGAATGATGTAATGTTCTTAACCCTGTGGTCCATTACTGTATAATTAATCCTTTTAGTTCTATCCTTTCTTTAACAAAAAGGTTTGGAACATCACTCTTAATAGTGAATCTTGATTCTCAAACTAAACTTACATGGACAGTTCCATCACTTTAAAAAGGACTTAATCCCAAAAAAGTATAGTTGTTCACAATATGCTTGAAATGTTTGATTTCATATATACTTTCTATAATACAAATAATACCATATATAATATTAAAAATGTATATGTAACTATACTTAACTTGATATACAATATGTAATATATATATTTGCCTTACAACCTACTTCCTTTGTTATACTGCTCTTCACACATTAAGTCCTCAACTGTTACTTTTATTAGGAGAGCATCTACAGAAAAATTTATTTATCTATTTATCCTGCAAAGTACAAATCATTTTACAGCATTAGCCGTCCTGATTTATTGTTCCTTCATCATTTTAACCCATGTGTCCTAGTGGTACTTGACTGGATGTCAGCTCACATGCAAGCTCTATTACTGTTCATACATATGAACACACGAAGCTGTAGTCAGTGACTAGTCACTAAAACTACATGCCAAGATTTCTCTGGGATACTTCAATCTCAACAAATAAGAAAGGCAGGTAGTCAGTAAGTACTGTGATTATTATTACTATTTTTAATAATTCTACTATTTAAATATGTGTTCCAAACCACACTGATTTGTATTCCCATAGCCTTCCCTGGGAAAGACATGGTCAGGGACATTGTGTATAAATTCATACACAAAGCTCGAACTAAATATTTATTGATGTGCCCAGCACTGCATTAGGTCTTCCTTGGTGCTACTTACAATGCAAAGGTACTGCTTTCCAAAAGCACCAATTTTATGCTTTCTCTATCAGTCTGCATTTAAGGCTATGACCTACTGCTTAAATTGCAGTATAATCTAAATCATGTCACAAATGCATTTCTACAGTCATCAGAACAGTTCTTCAGAGGCTTAATGCCTCATTCACATGGTGCTTGATGGAGCACAAGGCATCCACCTCAAGGGCTGTTCTGTAGCCTAGAAGATTTCTGCACTATACATTATATTCTGTGTACTCTTCTACTTATCTTTCATTTTTATGAAATGCTTTTAACAGCTTTTAAATACAGGCTGTACATTACAGATGACACAAAATTTATGAACATATTATTAGCCATCATGTTGCTCATTTGACCTGCAAATTATAAAATAGAGAGTTAAAATGGCAGTAAGGTAAGAGCCTGCCTTATTAGCAGAAAATCTCTGAGAGTTAAGACTTTGAAATCTTCTATACAGCCATCAGACTCTAGCAGATCAACAAAGTATACCTTGGATTTACTATGTTTAAGGTCCCTTAATCTTAATGGGGAATCTCTACATGCACATGCATTTTGGAAAGCCCCATGGGCTACTGAGAGCCCCACTAATGAAAATTAAATAACAAAGAAGGATTTGAAAAGAAACAAGTCTGGCCATTCCCACTCTTTGAGATACTGAGTCAATTTAGATGGTTAAATTCTTTGTCTGCCTCAGCATTGCCTTTGGTGCATATCTCTTACATTAAAGGACAGTCTTTGTACACAGAGACTTAAAAGGGTCTGATTCTGCCTCTAAATAACACTTTCAAGTGTTATTTAAATAACACTAAATAACACTTTCAAGTAGCATTGTACACCACTGCTGGATTCTGACAAAAATTGCCATATACAAATATGGCATAATTCAAAATAAATTAATTGTTATTAGCTAATAAATAAACCCTGGGAATCTTGACTGGGAATTGGTGATGATGTGGGATCGAAATGCCTGAGCACAGATATCTACAGACACTTAAAACTGGGTATCCTGACTGGCTATGGGCTGTCTCTTCAGAAAGGCAGGTATCTTCACCATTGATTCAATTTTGTTTGCCAGATCCAAAAGAAATCTGGAGCATCTGCCTGTGCTGAGGCAACCAATTCCACTCAGGTCATTGCTCATAGAAGCAACTGGTGACACTGAAGAAATGCCAGCCATATTCTCCAGTCAATAGAGAAAGATTACTCCAGTCTTCTGAGATCATGTGACAAACATTTTCAACAGCAACCATCTTAAAAATACTCCATGTTTAGTATTTTGCATGGAATCTAACCTAGCAACCTATGTAGTCCAGTTGCCTCTTACAAATGTGCACATCTACAAATAAAAATGTGGAAACATGGTGTGGCATCACTATATTACTCTGTTTTTCTACAGCAAGAAATTAAGTTTTCAATGCAAGAAGTCTAACTCACTGCAGAAACACTATTCTATATATTGATGAATATATTCAAAATGTCATGTTTAGTTGTTCGTACTGTTAATGACATTTAAGTCATATGCTCCCACAAATTGTGATTTGAAATAACTAAAAAAAAATGCCTTTGCTGTTTTTAAAACAGAATTAATAGCCTTGATTGAAGAGATGTACTTACGCAAATATTAAATGGGTATTGCAATGAAGCTGGTACGTGCATTGAAGACCAATGACAAATTTAAATTGACAAGTACTTGATGAGTGGATTGCTTTTGGAAATTATTTGCACTAGAAAAAATATCATAGTTAATTTTTGTATACTGGTATAATCAGTTTAAATACATTTAAAAGCATGTGGATTGCATCAACATTGAAGTATTGTCAAGTATTTTGACATTAGATCAAACTCTGATAAGGTTCTGTGCTAAATTTTATTATGTAGTATCACTGTCCTGACAAGATGATGGTAGTCATTGGAGAAACAAAATGTGCACAAAGAATAGTATCTGATCTTGCTTTTAGTCGAAAGAAAAACTACAAAAATTAACTATNCCAACCAAAGATGAATTTTTTAACATCTTTATAGAGACTTTTAGCATTTGTTTCTTTTGTTTCTGTGGAGTTTTTATTAGGTTGATAGTGGACAGCAATTTATACCAGTGATGAGAATAGAAAAATGCCAGTAAACAATAGAGGGTTGATTTAGGGGTGTGAAATAGTTTGGTTTTTAATGGGTCTCTCAGCCTTGAGTTGTCAATAACCTGGCCAAATAATTTCAAAGCAAATGCCTTGAAAAAATCTGGCTGACCCTTGAAATTCCTCTACAAATGTTATGTCCTGAATCTCAACTCACACTACTATTTGGCTTCCTGAGAACATAAGAGAAGAAGAGACTGGGAGTGGTTCAGTGGTGTTTTCAGCCAACAACTTTTGTGTATCCAGACAGCATAATGCAATCAGGCAGAGTTTTGCCACAACCACCTGGAGGGTTCAATTCACAGCCTTGTGTATTCAAACTGTACAATCAGTCACTCAAACAGGGAATAAAAGTGCTGGGGTTTAGTTTAGATTTTGAGAGTCGCCTCTTCAACACTCACCTGGATGGAGAACATTCCCCCTTGGTCAGGACACTGTCCAAGGTGACTTCTGTTTTGAGAGCCTGAGGTGTTAAGTAATAGTGCATTCTTCCACTGTACCCATAAAAACCTGCATTAGTGGCATATTAGACTTCAAACAGATGGTTTGCTTGGGCCTTACAGTTAAACCTGTGAGTTCAAATAAATCATTTGATTACACCTTGCAATCCAGTCTTTTTTCAGCACAATCATCTTTTTGTTGTTTTGGTTCTTTTTCTTTCAATACCCAGGGAAAATTTCATATTTGTTATAATCTATTTTTACAGACACTATATTGCATCATTGTTCTATCCAAATGATATCCAAATTAGTTTTAATACAAGGTCTTCCAAAGAAGCTTAATTATGAATGTGTAAGACCACCTCTGCTATTTCTTTGCAAGCAATCTGCTTTACGTATTTTTTCCTCTATAAGCTGCACTGGGTTACCTACAGAGTTAACAGCAGGTAGCAAAAAACTGACAAGATGAAGAATGCATTCACTCGCAGGGAATTTACATATCCCTAGCTCATGCATCACCACAGCTTACACAAGTTTTAATGACTCTTGTGAACTGACAAGATGAGGATGCTCCCACTCTGTGGGACTAATCTGAACAGTAAAATGCTTCAGTGACCAAAATTGGACTGAAAGTTGCATAAGTGGTTATCTTGCTTTAAAGACAAATGGGGATAGTAGGGGTTCATTTAGTTTCTCTCAATTACAACACACTCTGAAACAGAAAACCCTGTTAAGAAGCCGAGGCATGAGGAATTAGAATTGAACAACAGGAAAGCAATCTTAGTGGAAAAGGCATCTGAAGATTATACAGCTGGACTCAGTATTACTCAGCAATGTCCTGCTCCTGCATTCATCCTCCTGTATTAACAAGGGATCATTATATAAGATCGCAAATTCTATGAAATGACAGAATGTGACAGACTGCTTGTCAACAAATATTTCTAGCCTCAAAATTGAATGAGGAAAGTTTATTCTTGTTATGTTGAGCATATCAAGGTCTGAAAAATATATCTTTATTTTTCCAAACGGCAACTATAATGCATTTGATATAACCAAGAAGGGAATAAGAAGTATGTCAAGCTAGAAGAGGTTCCTAAAAATCTGTTTAAAAAAAAAAAAAANCTGGTATAATCAGTTTAAATACATTTAAAAGCATGTGGATTGCATCAACATTGAAGTATTGTCAAGTATTTTGACATTAGATCAAACTCTGATAAGGTTCTGTGCTAAATTTTATTATNGTTAGTAACTGCTCAGTGGATTAATCTGCTTGAGAGAAAATTATTTTAGCAGACTTAAAAATCAGAAACCACAAGCTGTGTGACCAAGAGACACGAAAGTGCTCAGAGGATGGGAAATTCATGTTAATGGCTTCTCTCTACCAGGTACAATATCTCTATAACCACATCGTCATTTTCCCTTTGATCTGCCCTGCTTAGAAAGGCAGGAACTTTTTAAGTCACTAAATCTTTATAGAGCACTGAGCTGGACAGACAGTTTTTTACTGACCTGTTTCAGAGGGCACATAGACTAAACCTGTTCAGGTGCATCTGGAGCAGACATCAGTGCAAATTGCAGGTGCAGTTCAGAAGTGGCANTGTAGTATCACTGTCCTGACAAGATGATGGTAGTCATTGGAGAAACAAAATGTGCACAAAGAATAGTATCTGATCTTGCTTTTAGTCGAAAGAAAAACTACAAAAAAAAAAAAACNGGAGGGATGTTTATAAATCCATAAGGTCTGACTGAATGAAATACACTATTGGTCTAATCTCCAACCTACAAATTACTTCCCATGAAGCAATATCGTGGATTTCTTTTCCCAGATCTGTAACACACTTATGAGCAATAAAGCAATACCAAAATCTCATACAGAAATTTGAATGCTTTTTCCCCCCTTCTAATTTATAAAGAGTATGAAATGTCATCCCTCCTCCCTGNAACTGCTCAAAATCACTTCAAGTTTAAAAATAATAATAACATTTAAAAAAAACACAAAACACAACAACAAAATTACTCCTTCAGTGGTTTACTTGGTTCAGTTGCAATGGAGATGTTCTTCAAGGTCAGCTCAAATGAACACCATTGCTGTAACTCTACACTAGTGTCAGCTGAAATGAACAACCTCATGCACTGAGTGCCACAGAATAAATGAAAACAGCTCAAAAGCAAGATATTACTTGAAGCCTTCCTATTAAAATAAGTCTATTCTTTGTATGTCTCTTTGAAATTGCTGTACCAATTCCTTGTGTGGGTTTTATGGTTCATAGTTTATAAGCAAGTTTCAGTATCATCAGATGCATGCAGGGGACTCATCCTTGATTAGACTGTGGCCCTGTCTATGCAGGGATGACACTTGAGGAGCTGTGGACGTGGCTCAGCCTTGAGTTGTCAATAACCCCCAGGCCAGTGCTGCACCACACCAACAAACCAGACATGAGCTGACCCTTGAAATTCCTCTACANTCATAGTTTATAAGCAAGTTTCAGTATCATCAGATGCATGCAGGGGACTCATCCTTGATTAGACTGTGGCCCTGTCTATGCAGGGATGACACTTGAGGAGCTGTGGACGTGGCTCAGCCTTGAGTTGTCAATAACCCCCAGGCCAGTGCTGCACCACACCAACAAACCAGACATGAGCTGACCCTTGAAATTCCTCTACAAATGTTATGTCCTGAATCTCAACTCACACTACTATTTGGCTTCCTGAGAACATAAGAGAAGAAGAGACTGGGAGTGGTTCAGTGGTGTTTTCAGCCAACAACTTTTGTGTATCCAGACAGCATAATGCAATCAGGCAGAGTTTTGCCACAACCACCTGGAGGGTTCAATTCACAGCCTTGTGTATTCAAACTGTACAATCAGTCACTCAAACAGGGAATAAAAGTGCTGGGGTTTAGTTTAGATTTTGAGAGTCGCCTCTTCAACACTCACCTGGATGGAGAACATTCCCCCTTGGTCAGGACACTGTCCAAGGTGACTTCTGTTTTGAGAGCCTGAGGTGTTAAGTAATAGTGCATTCTTCCACTGTACCCATAAAA
>VYZU01070790.1:0-21164 GCA_013401355.1 Ceyx cyanopectus
ACATATATATACATTCATATGTAATTGCTCATATATCTGTATTGAATGCCTACATGAATGCCTAAATAATAATTTTGAGTTATGAGATGGTGTGCCAACTGAAATTAAAAGCCCTTTTCTGCTACTAGATGTTAATGCTCTGAAATAGTGACATTTTTTACACACTTCTTGCCTCAGTTTATCTAAAAAGCCCTTCTCTCTGCATTATTTCCGAGGAACAGGAAGGTACAAATATAACTCAACAGTAAAACTTTCTTCTACTGGGGGGACGGCAGATAATTAATCACCTTTCCATATGATTAGCTGAAAACCAATGGATCGGTGAACCTTGCAGCATTCCCATCCATGGGAAAAAAAAAACCACCACAAACCAAACCAAATCCAAACCATTTTTTGGTTGCTATAAACTCAAGGAATTGAAATTCATTAAGTTTGGGGGTTTTTTAAAATAATCTAGCATTACTGCAAGATTCCAGGTGAAATGACAGGAGTATGACAGCAACTCATTTGAACCCACATCCAGTTCTGGGCTCCCCAGTACAAGAGAGGCAAGGATTTACTGTAGAAAGTCCAGCACATGGCCACAACAATGATTAGGAGAGGGGAGCATGTCTCGAATGAAGAGAGTCTTAGAGAACAGGGACTGTTCAGCCTGGAGAAGTGAAGGCTTGGGGAGTGTTAGGGTGGATCTTATCAATGTGTGTAAATTCCTGATGGGACAAAATGAAGAACAAAGAGACAGAATTTTGCCAGGACTGCCTACTGACACAACAAGAAGCAATTGAGCAAAAACAGAAACAATAAAATTCCATCTGAAAACAAGAAAACTTTTTTTTTGTTGTGAGAGTGATCAAACACTGGAACAAGCTGACTAGAAAGGCAGTGGAGTTTGCATTTGTGGAGATATTAACAATCCAACTGGACATGGTACTGGGCATCCTGCTCTAGCTGATCCTGGGAGGGCAGGTCAAGGAAGCTGCATTAGATGATCTCAAAACTCCCTTCCAACCTAAATGCTTCTGTGATTCTGTGATAGTACATAAAAGTATCACATATCACATGTTTTATAGGTTTCTGCTTTTAGGCATGTTTAAAAGAACTCATTGCATACACATAAATCTGACTTTTCCCGACATTTGCACAGAAAATTAGTATTACTTGTTCGAAAAAATGTTTCAGAACAAGACCTTCGATAGCTACCAATAAACTTACCTGCTATAATTAAAAACTGGAGTGCTGCTGTGATATTACAGAATAATAATGCTTTTGCTGTTGTGTTTCCCTGCAGAAATTCAAATAAAACCTTCAATGAGTGACTTCCAATGTATTTTTTCACACTTTTTAGTCAACATTTGCATTACACAGTTAATACAGGAATCAGTTAATACACAAAACAGGGAATACAAACATTGTCTGTGGGTTGTTTTGAACCTGTTGCCTTTACCAGAAGGAAAAGTATTTCCTGTTCAGTTTGTCAAGCACTTGAGATTTTTTACACCTCTAGCACATTCCTCCCCAGCTCTTGCTTTCCCAAGCTACAGTCCTAGTCTCTCTAAATGGCCCTTAGATAGAATCTGATTTCCTTTTTTTTAACTTTTCCACCCTCTTCTGTACAATCTCCAATTAGGTTACAGCTTGTCTGAGGTGGGGAGCAGAGAACAGGACTTGCATAGTCTTCCAAACATAGGTGCACGATGACACTGTGGATTTATGTTCTTAGAGTACTACTGAGTATTGACCTGATATTACCATAGGTTTATGTAGTAAAATCCTGAGATCTCATCATTGAGTGTTAAAAATCAGGTAAACCCAGTCAGCCACTTATTATGTGATTTTACAATTTTGCCCATCTGTTTTAATTTTACATTACCCTTACATTTATCTGCAACAAATCTCTTCTGCTATTAGCACCCAGTCATTCACCTTGATTACATTCTTCTGCCACTCTTCACAATTAACACCTCTGTGTTCTAGTCTGAATAGCTTTGTACTGTGGGCAAATTCTGCCACTGCAACAGATTCCCCCTGTCCAGACTGTTAAAAATTTGCTGATCAGAAGAGAGTTCTTTGGGACTCCAGCAATGACCTTCCTCCACCTAAAATCTTTTAACTACTTACATATACATGTAAGAATAAATAATATTATGGCTGTCTGCCTTCTCTGACAGCCTCTGCTGCATGCCTTTTGGAAACGAAGGCAAATTGTTTCAACCATGTCTCCTGTATCTAGTGTGTGCAATTTTAACATGCTTCTAATATTTGAGAACCATTACTTCAATTTACAAAAGTCACTGTTGACTCCTTCACTGCATAATTTATCTTCATTACCAGTGTTACTACTCTAAAGCAGTTTGTATCCAGCTCACTGGTCTTTCCTGTCTCCCTTGAGGAGGTTAAAAAAAAATTTAACTTTCTGATCTTTTGGTCCTAAAGCTGCTTTAAATGAGACATTTACAACAAAAGAACACAAGAGTGAATATCAGCCTGTTGTGGTGCTTTATTATGGATGACTTCATTCTATTCATATAGAATATTCTATTCAGCCTTTTACTGACTTTTCCATTCGAGACAGATCTTTACATGGAAGATTAGACATAAGCAAAGGTACTACCTCTGAAATCCACGGTCTTCCAAGATGAACACAAATGCAAAAAAAAATTTTTTTTTTTTTTTGTTATGTTCATATCTTCTTGTGGGACATGCCATATGGGTTTTTTATAACTTAATGACCTATTGACTCTCAGGACTCTTTAGTAGACTTATTATCTCAAATGTGTTTGGAGAAGGATCTATTAGTTGCAAGTCTCTGACAAGTTGACCCTCAACTTGGCCTGTCTTACTGGTTGGGTTTTTTTTCCATTCAGCCTACAATGTTTCTTACAGCTCTGTGAAAGGACAAATGCAATTATTCAAACTGAGTAGGAGAGCCCCATCCTGACATGACGAACCTGATCACCAATTTCTACAATAGTCAATGATGACACTGTGTCATTGTGCAGCTGCTGTGCCTGACTTACACCAAACTGATTCAGAAGTGTGCCATCTGTTGAGTCATCCCTGCTTCTTGTAGTGTCTGAAGTTCCTTCCTTCTTCCCCTTCTCTTTCCTCCTCCCTCATGGCAAATTTCCACTCAAACTAGGCAGGTCTTTTCATGTCTAGCAGTAAGAAGGAATGAATCCCTGCAAGAATGCTTAGCATAAAAATAATAATAATAATAATACACAAAACTTTAAAATCACTGGAGGGAGTTTGTGTATGTAGAAAAGCTTCAACTTCCTTGTAACAGTAACTCTTAAAATCTCTAGTTTTCAATTTTAAACATGAAAATATTACAATGGAAATAATTTAAAGATCAAATGGGACTGCATAGACTCCACTTGTGACCAGGTATTTTTGGTCTTTATGGTATTTTTGGCTATTTATGGTATTTATGACTTCTCCAACTTGCTGTTTTTCCATAAACTCTGTTCCATCACAGCACTACCTTACTCTACTGTTCTATGTCAGACATGCTCTCTCAAGCAGTTTTTTGNTTACTACTCTAAAGCAGTTTGTATCCAGCTCACTGGTCTTTCCTGTCTCCCTTGAGGAGGTTAAAAAAAAATTTAACTTTCTGATCTTTTGGTCCTAAAGCTGCTTTAAATGAGACATTTACAACAAAAGAACACAAGAGTGAATATCAGCCTGTTGTGGTGCTTTATTATGGATGACTTCATTCTATTCATATAGAATATTCTATTCAGCCTTTTACTGACTTTTCCATTCGAGACAGATCTTTACATAGAAGATTAGACATAAGCAAAGGTACTACCTCTGAAATCCACGGTCTTCCAAGATGAACACAAATGCAAAAAAAAATTTTTTTTTTTTTTTGTTATGTTCATATCTTCTTGTGGGACATGCCATATGGGTTTTTTATAACTTAATGACCTATTGACTCTCAGGACTCTTTAGTAGACTTATTATCTCAAATGTGTTTGGAGAAGGATCTATTAGTTGCAAGTCTCTGACAAGTTGACCCTCAACTTGGCCTGTCTTACTGGTTGGGTTTTTTTTCCATTCAGCCTACAATGTTTCTTACAGCTCTGTGAAAGGACAAATGCAATTATTCAAACTGAGTAGGAGAGCCCCATCCTGACATGACGAACCTGATCACCAATTTCTACAATAGTCAATGATGACACTGTGTCATTGTGCAGCTGCTGTGCCTGACTTACACCAAACTGATTCAGAAGTGTGCCATCTGTTGAGTCATCCCTGCTTCTTGTAGTGTCTGAAGTTCCTTCCTTCTTCCCCTTCTCTTTCCTCCTCCCTCATGGCAAATTTCCACTCAAACTAGGCAGGTCTTTTCATGTCTAGCAGTAAGAAGGAATGAATCCCTGCAAGAATGCTTAGCATAAAAATAATAATAATAATAATACACAAAACTTTAAAATCACTGGAGGGAGTTTGTGTATGTAGAAAAGCTTCAACTTCCTTGTAACAGTAACTCTTAAAATCTCTAGTTTTCAATTTTAAACATGAAAATATTACAATGGAAATAATTTAAAGATCAAATGGGACTGCATAGACTCCACTTGTGACCAGGTATTTTTGGTCTTTATGGTATTTTTGGCTATTTATGGTATTTATGACTTCTCCAACTTGCTGTTTTTCCATAAACTCTGTTCCATCACAGCACTACCTTACTCTACTGTTCTATGTCAGACATGCTCTCTCAAGCAGTTTTTTGACCTAGCAGTAGATTCAGTAGATGCAGCAGTAGCATTTTCCAATGTTCTGAAGGAATGTCTTTAGAATCCTGCTCCTCTGTACATTCAATGTTCTTTCTATCTATTTAAATTTATAACTTGCCCTTCCATCAACATGAAAGACCTGTGTAAAACATACACAGGAAGTGCTCTGAGTAGTCTCTTTCTTGTCTCTGACTTGTCACGATGAAGAAACTTCCATTTCTGTGGAAGGTCAACCTTACAGAAAAATTAGGCTTGGCTCTGTGCATGCATTCACATAATTCATGATGAAAATAACAAATGTATTACTGCAGAGTCAAGTGCAAATGTTTTTCCTACCACATTCCTCCTTGACATGCAGATAAACTTCTCCCTTTTCCCAGACATTGTGTCCACATCTTGAGCTCGCAATCAATCTGTGGGGCTTTACCACTCAGGACAGAATGCAGACGAAGTTATCTTTGCCCAAATTTTTCAGAGGGGGGAAAAAAATCCGTATTTCAACCTGAAAGGAAAAATTTGCATCAACTGAAAAGAAAAGAAAAAGAAAAGATAAAAGAAAGGAAAAGAAAAGGCTGGAAAAGGTCTTCCTTTTCCATAACCGGATTACAATTACAACATCTATGATAGAAGGGCTCTGCGGGCGCTGGTGCCGCCGGCCCGGGTGCTCTGAGTGAGGGAACCCCGGGCAGGGAGAGGTGCTTCCGGCAGACCCAGCACAGCCCGGGGCCGAGATTTCTCTCCGAAGGAAAGGAATTCCCGCGCCGCACGCATGGCTCGCAGAGGGAAATGCTGACCTTTTAAAACAGATACATAGATGCCTGTCACTCCCACTCCTAACTGTCCCCAGCGCTGTCTCCCCAGGAGCCAGCACCTAGGGCTGAGCCTCCACCTCCCAGACCCCCAGAAAAACGGGACATCGAAGCAAAGCGCGACTATTGGCGCATCTCTACCCATCTCCCGCCCCGCATTATTCTAACCTGGCTGACTGTCCGCTCAGTGTGTTCCCACAGGACCGGCCAGCACTCAGAAGAACCCCACTGCTGCCTACCTAGCTGCCGCCGGCTCGGCCGTGCGGGGCCGGAGTAAGGCGAGAGCAGCCGCCGCTGCCGCCTCCTGCCAAGTCCGGGCAGCACGTGAGCCGCGGTGGAGCTGACGCAGTTCGCCCCGTCGTCGCCCGTCGGCAGCTCCTGTCGGCGAAGTCTCGCCCTGCCCCTGCCAGCACCTGCGAACCGGCGTATCCCCGGGACGGTGAGACAACCCCGCGTCAGGGCCTCCTGCCCCGCCCCGGCGCACGCAAGCGGCGCCGATTAAACACAGGCTGCGAAAAAAAATAACGAGTTTGAGCGAGAACAGCTTTCTCTTGGAAAAGGATTCAAACGCCGACTTGGCCCCGTCTCCTGAGACGCCATCCTCCGGGCCGTCCTCGGCCAAGGTTCGGCCTCCGAGGTGGGAGAAACGGGAAATCCTCCAAATAAAGATTGCAAAATTCTGATTGCTTCTTTTCTTTTTGTCTTTTTTTTTCTCGTTTGGGTTTTTTTTTCCCTCTCCTCTCTTTCTTTTCTGTGTGTTTTTTTTCCTGTCTTTCTTTCTTTCTTTCTCTCTCTCTCTGTTTGCTTACTTTGGATTTGTGTGCTTTTTTGGTGTGATTTTTGTTGTTGTTTGTGTGTGTGTGTGTGTGTGTGTGTGTGTGTGTGTGTGTGTAGTATGTGCAGCTGCACACTTTCGTAGTTGAACAGAGGGATATGCTCAAGACAAGACTCTTGGCAGGATCACCTCGGGGACAGCAGATACTTTATTTGCTTCTTCAACAGGCTACTTCGACAGTTTTAAGTTCCCCAGACTGACACGTAACTGGGATATTGGCTCTGAAGCTTGAACATAAAGGTTTAGTCCCATTTAGCCCCTAAATTTTTACCTACAGGCTTAACAGCTACTAAGCAGACCAAACATTTTTTAGCAGTTATTTATGCTGTGGTGGTTCTCGGAACAGTATGTTTGCTATGTTCTGGTGTTTCTTAGTTCTCTGATTTGCATGTCAAAGCTGTAGTCCGTGTTCCTCAAAGAAATGTAGCGTGGTGAGCACAGAACCAGATAAGGGTATTTTTAAGGTTATATTGTCACTTTTTGAGTAACTACTAAAACAGATAGTAAGGTAGAAGAAAGCTCTTAGGTGCCTCCCAAAGGAAGCAGCAACCATGAACCTTATAGAATTATCACAGTAGATGTTCTCATTATTGTAAAAATTGCATCATAAACACACTTGCTAAACAAATTGCAAGTAACTTGCAAAAACTGTGGAGAATAATCCTGATCCTTCCACCCTGATTTTTCATTCTATTTCTGGAGCTTCTTTCAATCTACTTTTCTGGTACTACTGTATTCACTAAGTGGTGAATTCACCATCCTGCCCACAATGTGATAGTCCCAGACAAGCAAAACTGAGAGATTCTGCCCTGCAGTGCCTGCAGATATTGGCCTCCATCAATGCAGGGTATGTAGTGCTGGCTGCAGGCACATTCTAACAACTCTAGACACAATGCTGTTGGGAGGAACAGAGAGAACTAATTATTCCTGACTCTGCAAAGACTTATGCAGTCAGCTAGTCTCTTTTCAATCAGAAATTATATCCATATTAAATTTTGGAAATGTTTCTCAGGAACTTGCTGTGTTAGGTCAAATAATCATTATGAAAGTATTCTAGTTTCTGGCTTGTTATTTTGCACCACCAATAAACATCTATGAGTTAAATCTTATTATCATAAAGGCAAGTGAGGTGTTCCCTAATCTGTTCTGTGACATTTTTCTAGAAGCACTGATTAAAACAAACAAAAAAATTGAAAAGGTAAAATGAGGATTATTCAATCATTCAACTATTCAATGACTGATGCAAATTAGAATTTAGAAAAACCATGTAACAGCAAAGCTGAAGGAATATCAACTGAATCGGCTGGATTTCATAAAACATCAAAATGTACAGAATATGGCAGTCACAAGGCAAAAATTGCAGGGAAGAGCAGAGTTGTCCGAGCAAGCAGACATTGACACCATTCTGCATGAATATTTGATTTATTCACCAACACTTTGGTTTTTTTGGTTTTGTTTTTGTCTTTTAATCTACACAAACATTCAGAAGCATTTTGTCTCATAAAGCTCCAAGACAGAACGATCTGTTGTAATTAGCACAGGATGGGATCTAACACAACTTGCTATTGCATCTTTGAAAATGGATTGCAGAAGAGCAAGTGATGACATGTTGAAAGATGGCTACTTCTGTGGAAATGAAGAGACTGAGACTTGGGGGTAGCATTTGGCATAACTGAACATTTCCAAAAGGTTTTGGTGGAAAAGATACAATCTAATAGTTTCAGTAAAAATAATCTGGTTCCAACTCCCCTGCTGTGGGAGGGACACCTCCCACTAGATCAGGTTGCTCAAAGCCACATCCAACCTGATATTGCTGTACAAAGTCCTTTTTCCATTGGATGGCCCCCTGCGTCTGCTTTTTTTATCTGATAAATGTTGTATAACCGATGAAGGGAGAAATGTACCTGCAATAAATAATTCTGTCCTTTTGATTTAGAAGGAAATCAGTATTCACTTTGGTAGGGTTGGGATGGAATTTGCCTGAGATGAATTTAGACCATTGGTTTTCATAATCACAAACTTGGGTTTTTGCATTCACTAGTTTTTTTCAAGATCACCTATATTCCCTAATTTATAATACTGTTGACTTCCCATTTTCACGTATGTTCATCTCCTTCAGCTCCTATGTGTGTGGCTGCATTAGCCTTTTCATTTGAAGCAGGAAAGCACATTTAAAGCTGATCTTCCTCCCAACCCCACCCTCTATGCTTTGTATAACCAATCCTGGAACTGATTGAACAGATCTCTTTCAGAAGAGGCAAAGACAAGCTCCAACTACTTGGGCATGTTATCAACAGCACCTGACAGCAGTTAGTCTGAAATTAAGTCTCTTGAAATACGTGTGGTGTGGGCACCAGGTCCTCCATAACAGCTGACTTCACCTGCAAAAAATCAGGGCAAGCATCACCCTGGTTTTTTTTGGACAAGTGACAATGACAAGTGAACGTTGTCACTACTGTTGTAAAGGAAAATTATAGAATCCAGTAATCTTGGGTGTTGCCTGCTACTGGTATATCATCCCTTCTATGTGAAAAGAGATGGTAGTCACACTACGTCTCTAAGACATCTAGAAGTGTATGTAGGGCAAAACTATGTGGCTTGTCACCACAAACTGATTTTTTTGGTTTTGGCAGCTATACATACATCTTTCTCATCTGAAATGAACAGGACAAGTTAAAAACTATCAGAATTTTAAAGCCCTTTATGAGTATTTTTCTGCCATTTCTACTTCAAGCTTTGTTGCTCAAGATATCTTTAATGAAGATACTAAGAATAGAGTTGAAGATACAAAACTTTTAAAACTGCAGCAAACAATATCAAGAAAAATAATTGCAGGTAGTTATTTTGATACAGTTAAAGCTGCATAAACGAGTTTGCTTTGATGCCTTGTCTTCATTTAGTCAGTTGTTCATGACCCAATTCCCTGAGAAGGGCAATTGGGAAAAGAAAAGGAGATCCATGTTATAACTTCCACAAGCACCACAGCTCCAGCAAAAACTTGACAGTCACAGCAAACAGGAGAATAGGCTTTGGGAGCAAAATGACAGGTGAGACACTCCAAGGATGGTAACAATTGAGGAGAAGAAACTGTCCCCATCCAACTTTCAAATTTATAGGGACCATGACATTTATGGTATGGAATACACCTGGCTAACTCGAAACTGCAAAAGAACTTGGCAACTATGGAAACCTGTATATTATGGCTGGCCACAAATAAAACCAAAGTGTTACATCAACTTTTTCTTCCCACATCAGTTATTGCAGTTTCTCCACAATAGTCACCATCCCTGGACAGTCTTGCCCATCACACTGCTCCTGAGTTCTCCTGTTTGCTGTGACCATCACGCTGTCACTGGAGCTGTGGTGCTTGCAGTACCTGACATCCAGCATTTGCTGCAGATAGTGCATAGCTCACAACCACTATGTGGGATGAGTGCAACTTTGTGTACTTTATATTAGCATTACTAATAGGGATTTATTATTATTTTACTAAGCCTGTCTTCATTTCAACCCACAGGTCTCCTTTCCTTTTTCCCAGCTCCCCTTTTCAAGGAGTGATGGTGTTGTTGGGTGATAGAACAACTAAACAAAGCCATACTTATCATCCCGAACCAGAATAGTAGGGATGTCAGAGCCATCTAAATGTGCTTGCAGTGCAGAGAATGTTCAATTTCAGTGAGCATTCCCAATTCTGGTTTTAACACTAAGCAAGTAGCTTAGCATTTCTATCTTGCAGACATCCATCTTACATTAATTTCTATGGACTTGTAAGTGTGGTAATCAAACATCTTGCAGTTATGAATTATTCACCAATAGAGCATAGGAAGTCATTTGTACTCCTAGTAGGTTTCTGGAAAAGCCAGGCACACTTCCTATGGCAAAATCTATCCACCACCACACCCAAGAAGATGATTCATCATTTTTTATTCTTCAAAAAAATTTCTCCTACTTTACCTGTAGGTTGGAAGGCTTAAAACTCAGCTGGGGGAATCTGTTCTGGCAAAAAAAACCAAACCACCAACATATGGGAAATGGGATATGGGACTTACTAGTAAACAAAGTTCTATTTTGAAGGTCATAACCACCAGCACTGGCAAATTTCAGATGGAGTTTTGTTCCACTAGGTAAATAAAAACATTTAATAAAATATTCTTTAGCTGTAAAAATGACCAATGAAATAGGAAATCAGTGCAATCAGAATGAGCAGAAGAATTACCTGTGGCCACAAAAAAACACATTAATCCTTTCATCACCTTTGAGGAGGGTAACGGCAACTATGGGATGAAAAGGCAGCAAGGCCAAGAAATAAAGATATGATCCAGGAAATTACAGTAACTAAGAAGAAAGCAAAATTCTTAAGGTTTGGGTTTTTTTTTTCACATTTCATTCAGGGAAGAAAAGACATTTCCAAAGTAACTGGTGTATGAAGTTGTAGGCCCAGTAACAATGTTGAAGCTTGGTAAGAGCCAATGCAAGAAGAATATTTCTTTGGGCATCTAAAATAGTGGGAGAAACATACCATTTTTTTTCTGCAGAAAATTTCTGTGGTATTTAAAGAAAAAAAAAAAGTATGTTTTATTCAATTACAGAACAGAAAAACTTCTACTGAGGAAGAGATTTCAAAACCAATCAAACTGTAAGCTGCAGCATGTGATTCAAAAAACTTCTGATTCAGAAAGGTCAAAATAGGAGTGGAGAATTGGAAATGGAAAATACAAAAGTAACATTGCAGCCTTTGGTTACATCACATTAGTCGGTTGGTTTGTTTCAATATCCTTATCATCTTCATCTTGGAAAGTTATTATCATGGTAGAGAGGAGAAAGCTGAGTTATATTTCAAGACCAGAATTGCAAGACTGACTGGGAAGCCAGGTAGTGAAAGATGACAGCAGATGCTTGAAAAGGGAAGAGCCAAGGTGTGGCAGTATTTACTGTCATGGAGGGAACACACCACGGGATCACCTATTGCCTCCATATCGATGTTTTCATCAATGCTGTCTGCATAAGAAAAAAAAAAATACTTGAAGTTTTCCTATGTAGTTTACCAATGCGCAACAGCTGGAAGAGAATTATGTGACCCAGAGGCCTAGCTCATCATAATGATGTTTAATCATGTGCTCCTCATGCACTCAGAAATTACATGGATAATTTTTGGATTTTGTTTTTGTTTTAAACACAGAAACAACAGCTTGCTATCCAGAATTAATGAGAACAATTTGATTTCAAGATTTCCATGACTCACCAGAATGTTAGATCTAATAAAAAAAAAAAAATTAAAATGGAAAATTAGAAAGTACAAGTATGCATTTCATGGAAACAAAACCAAACAAGGCTTTTAAAAGAACAAGCAGGAAACTAAAGGAAAAAAAAAAAAAAAATTAAAATGGAAAATTAGAAAGTACAAGTATGCATTTCATGGAAACAAAACCAAACAAGACTTTTAATAGAACAAGCAGGAAACTAAAGGAAAGAAAAAAAAAAAAAGTCTGTAGGCGCTGAAGAGTATCTTCAAAACTCTTGCAGGATAAATATTCAGAAAACAAATGTGCACAACCCAAAATCTAATAAAACTTGTATCATAAGCATCATAACCTCTTTTAAAAATCCTATCCCTGAGTTCATTTTACATGCAGAAATTAGACTGGTCTTCTAGATGTCTGCTTTTAGTGTCCTCCTGAATTCAACACTGGGGTTTCTTCCTGTTCTTTCTTTCTTTTGCTTCATCCAGGGGCTTAGGGTTTGGTCAACTTGCTGCCCTCGAAGTTCATTACCAGTTAAGATACCCAAGAACTCCTTTAGCTTTACTCACCTCACACAGCTAAGATCTTTATTCTCCTTACTGAATGGAAAGCTTTGCTTTCAACAGCTTTGAGGAGGATGGGACTAAACTAACATAGAAGACTTGAAAAGCTCAGATGGGAAGGCTTTGTTGCAGTACTGGCCACATTCTACTGTTCCTCTAGTCCAGGCAGACAACCTGCTGGCTTCAGTGCAGGAAACCATCCTGAGTCCCCAGTTCCCAGTGAACAGCATTTGCTCTGACTTGACTCTTCCCATTGCATTCTTTTAACCTCAAAGTATGCAGACTTAGTTCAAAGGTACTGCATCTTGGAAGAAGTGGGGAACAAAGAACACCTTAGCAAAAGCAAATGGTCCACCACCTCCTGTTTAAAAAGAAATTGTGCTGTGCTGCTGTCAGCATGGAAGCAATGCTTCAGTGATCCCCTTCCTAAGGGGAAGCAAAAAATGTGTGAGACCTTCAAACACACATTAACTTACAGCCTGAACCCTTGCCTGGGTTTTAGACAGGGATTTTTAGTATAGATTAGGCCTGAAAAAAAAGCAAAAGCATTATAAATACCAGTCTTGAAAAGACTTCATTTGGGAAATTTTACATGAAAATGCTGATACTGTCTAAATACAGAGTTAGACTTACTGCTGCTGGTTATACAGAAGTTGGCAAAAGTTCTTGGATTCTGAAAAAAAACAACTACTGTGAGAGTTACACAGGTCCACAAAAACTAATTGCAGAATAACTTCTCTAATAGTTTTCTTTTCTACTTATCTATAAGAACACAAGCCCAGGATTAAACTAGTAGGTAAACAGAGCTGGTATTACTTGTCCTAGAAAAAGGGTGAGAAATAGTAATCAGTGACAGCTTTTGTGAAATTCAAAGCAACCAGAGTGTAGAGACCAATATAAAACTCCTACTTTTATAAGATCATTATATCTATTAGGAAAAATTATTCTGTAAACCCTGTGCTAAGCACCTTGGCTCCTCTGAAATCAACATAAGCTCTCATGCAAGACCTCTCTCAGCCCCACTTCCAAGACTCTGGCTTTCCTAGAGCAGATTAGTGATCAAGGCTTGCCCAAGGAGACAATCAGAGGAGGCTGCCTCTGCACTGATGCTGAGAAAGCTCTTCACACTTCCTCTGTTTGAGGTCTCCTAAATTTCCCCAGCTCTTGAGGAGCTACAGCAGAAGGCTGCTCAGTGGGGCGCTGCTGGGGATCATGCTGGTCCCAGAGAGCAAGGCAGCAGCCTCGGGGCTCCTCCAGCTTCACCTCACTGAAAGGAGAATACAGGGCAGAGCAGTGCCAAGCTCACAGCTCCTTTTTGCACAGGCCTGGCAAGGTGGCTAGTGCCGATGTTGTGCCAAGACCAAATTAACACAATGGTCAACACGACTCTTTCCACACACATTTAGCAACCTGAGCGAGATCTAATAACAGCCTTGTTTAAGACACTTCATGACAGCTGTTTGCCATTGTTCCTTCGCAGCATGCTTTAGTGGAGGAATGAGGAAAAAAAAAACCAACAGTACTATAAGAAAAAAAAAATCATGTAGTGCCTTTATTGAATTAAAAAATGGACTTTTCTTCAAAGTGCCTTTACATAACACACATTAACATTTTAGAATATAAATATATCAAAAGGAACAAATTTTTTTTTTAAACCCAGTAAAATAACTTGGCTCAGTAAAATTACTTTCATATCCCTAAAGATAGGGATAACAGGTAGCAGTTTTTCATTCAGTCTATTCCAGTCAGCAAAAATAATTCAGGATGCCCACAGTTGCTGGAACTCTGTTGGCTGGTCTGCATACTGTGAGCAGGCAAAGTGGTCTTCACAGTTCATACCGGGTTCTTCTTACAGAAGAGTTCTGTGACCAAAGCATACAGCTTCTGTCCTACTAAATTCTTCTCTCAATATGAACTGTAACAATTAGCCTTGCTCAGATGAATCTCAGTAACTTCAGATGGACATCAAGGCTTTTTTACCCTACAACGTCACTGAACACACCCCACGTTTAAAAGCAGACTGTGTGCAGCAGCTAAGGGAATGACCAGAACTGATCCGATCCTCCCTTGACACTTCTGTCTTGACTAAAACACAGAATAAGAACAGAATTGGTCTATAAATACATGACATTCATCAATAAAACAGTCCAGTACCATGACAGTTTGAAATAGTCTGCTATTTCAGATTCCCTCCTATCCAGAAATGATTATTTTTCATTCTCGCCAAACACACTCAACTCACAAAGCAAAGAAGGCACAATCTCTCAGAAGCAGTTTCAAGTTTCCAGCATGCACTGAGGTAACCAAACCACTTTAGGTGGGAAGAGGAATCTATTTCCACTGTTTTTGTCACTTTTCAGGCAGAAAAGGATGGTACCACCATCCCATGTTTCCTGGGCAGCTCTTCCATGGGATAGCACCTCACACTATAAGTTTTGTTTGGTTGAGGATGGATGATTAAGAGGACAAATGCTTGAGCCAGGAAAGAATAAAAAGTCAACAATGAAGTGTTAAAACAATTAGATGAATTCTGAATTAGAACTTTTTTTTTTTTCAGATGAAGTAGAGATATCAAAAGACCAACTCAAAGGGAAAACTTCTCCCTAATACTGTATCAGCAACAGCCTTCACAGACAGCTTGGAGTTTGACACAGTAGCAAGCTGTACGTTCCAAGATAAGGGAGCTGCATGAGAAAAGACAGGCTGCAGTTTGAATGGGAGAAGAGTAAAACATTCTGCAAGAGAAGCTGGTAATAGGAAATCTGAGTTGCAAAAGCAGGAAAGGCAGTTAACAGTCAAAGCCTGAAGCTTCCGTAAGTAACATTCAAGGACAGACTGAAAAGCACAGGCAATTTGGCC
Source organism: Ceyx cyanopectus (assembly GCA_013401355.1). Classification (NCBI taxonomy): domain Eukaryota; kingdom Metazoa; phylum Chordata; class Aves; order Coraciiformes; family Alcedinidae; genus Ceyx; species Ceyx cyanopectus. The sequence continues at coordinate 15,043 of VYZU01070790.1, forward strand.
TGACTCAGTTCACCCAGACTGAGTTAAATTTAATACCCAGTCACCTCATACTCCTTATGTCATCAGGGCAGAGGGATTAGTCTGATCAGCCAGCTTCAGTTTTCAGAACTGACCAGTGCTAGAGCCTGGCTGAGAACACAAGTGAAGACCTGTCTCCTCCATCAACACCAAAATACAAGAAGTAGGTGCTCTGAAGCTCCTTGATCTGGTTCTTAATGTAAGACAGATAAGGCCAACCATCCTGTACTCCCTATGAGAGTGTCAGTGTCATTAACTAATTGTTCCACTTAGGTCAAATAAGAACAAATGTAGTAAGTCACTTAACTGGAAAAAATAATCCTCTGAAGATTATTTTTTTTACTCAGTGCAGCAAAAATACCATGGTATTTTTACAATGTCCACATGGGATAAGTAACTAAGAATAGTACAGTTCTTAAAACTGTACAAAAAGCACAGGGAAAATTATTTATGCTTCATCAGGTTCCTTAGCACTTTTGGGAAGCTGGGGCTGTCTCTTACCTTTTCTCTTTGATGATAACACACTGACATAGTAACACACAGGGATTTAGCTTTCAGCAAACTGAACAAGGCAGATAATGTGCTTTTAACAAAGACAAGTTTTGTGTCATTTCATCAAAACAAATGAAACAAAAACATTTACTGGCATCAACCATGCTCATTATAAAATATCACAATTATAATTAATCTAATTCCCTTCATATTTAACCTTTAATTGCAAAAAAACAGTTTTCTGTTTTTCTGATTTTTTCCCCCTTCTATTAATAACAGAAAAAGAATTCTACCAAATCACAGTGCAGTTCTTCAAAAAGGCTTCATGGACTTCCTACATGTTTCCATGTCATCACTGTGCTACTGATGACATTTCAAGGCCTTCTGTTGATCTGGCTAGGAGAAAAAATGATTCACATCTGTAGATTAATTTGTAGTATCTTGAATCCAGGTAATTTGGACGAGATTGACTTCACAAAACAGATACATGTGACCTTCAATTAGTCTACCACCAGTTACGTGAACTGAGTTAGTCGTTGTGTCACTTTTGTTATTTAGGGAGAACTAAAAGCTGTTGGTAACAAATGCAATCCTGATGAAGATCCTTTTTTCCTGGATGGCATGTGGTAACGCACTTGCTTCCAGAATCTGGTACTTGCTGAGTGAGACTTTTCTGAGAAGTCCCCTTTCCATCGGATAGCCCCGTGTTTTTGCTTAACATATTTAATGGATTCTGGCATGGTTGCATAATCCTGTATTTTTTCAAGTTCAATGAGAATTACTTTAATGCCATCTTGGATAAGAGCATTATACATGGCTAGCTGCTTTTCAGACACATCTTCTAGAATACTGTAACAGGTAGGGTCTGGTACTAAAACAATTATCACTCTTCTACTTTGACGGATTTTTTCATCAGCAGTGCTGATAACAGCTGTAAAGAAAAAAGTTGTGCAAAGTTAGGGCTGTATGTTTCCATTTTGTTTCCTTGGGTTTGTTTTCACCAATATGTTGCAGCTGATTCATTCACTGACATTTGAGCCAACACACTTAACCCCACAAACAGGGACAAGGTAAGAGCATGCAAGCAGTAACACTGGGTTTGCCAAGTAAAGATTTGGCCAATGCAACATAGTCTGACCTCATCCAACTGCAAGCCTTATATGCTTGCTTTACATAAACAGAGAAGAGCTACCAACTACCTTCTACTTATTTTGGTTTATTACCTTCATAGATGTAACTGCAAAAAATAAGTTCCAAAAACCACAGGACTAGCTAAAACTATTTTTTTTTTTCCCTTAGACAGCTTGTTTTGATATGTTTTTGTTTATGCAACTGGTTTTTGTTACTATTAAGTGGAAGAGAAAGCAAAGAATCCTCCCTTCAATGGTATTCCAACCATTAATTTTAAAACAGTAAAATATGGTAAATAACACACAAAAACCATATGGCTAAACCCTGAGAACAGAATATGTCATTTTTTCAATCTGGAAAAATAAAGCAGCACTTTATATTATACTTCTTAGGGAACCCTTCCTTCTCAAACCACTACTAAAAGCCTTCAGATGTAAAAAGATGATCCACGAACCACCTTATGTATGTTTGTTCAGATCCATTATTTACTTATTTATTTGTATTAAAACTAAGACCTATTCTTTAAATCTCTTCACTCTCAGTATTTCCTTTTAGAAGTCATAAGACCAGGAAGGATTCAGATTTTCAACATTTCACTTCACCTCAGCAGTCAGTGGGACTGGCTTTGCTATTTTCAGTGTCAGATGCTAGAAAATTATATTTGGTGTGCACATGCACACAGACTAAACCTCCACAAGGATTTTAAAGCCTTGCAAGGAAGGCAGTTGTTTGACTTTCACTAGAGACAAGTAGTCTTTGATATGGCTGATCATTCTTGATAACTTTGTGTTGCTTTGTTGTTTTGGTTTTTTTCCACCTGCAATGTCTTTATTTCATCCTGCTGGTTTGACAGCAACGCTCAGAGCAAGTAAAAATGAAACAGTAGAGAGGTGATCCTGCCAAACAGCACCTCAAAGCAATGGGCTCTCTTCACACCATGCACAGGAGGTGCTTTGTCATGTTTCTTGCCATTAGCCATCATTCACAAACACAACTTCAACTCATTTTCCTCTCAGCTTCCTTCCATCTCCATATGTCTAGGCTACCCAGACACCTAAAAAAACCACTTGAAGAGCTACATCATGACAAAGGAAAAGCTGAGGTAAAACAGACTTCACAGGAGCACTACTGCTGTAATTCTCATTCTCCACCAGAAAGAATAAGAAAATCAAAGCTCATTTGATGATAGGATATTTAGAATCACATCTGTTTGACTGCCTGTTTCTGAATTGTATTTGCAGATGCCAGTGAGAAAACTTGAGTGCAATTTATCTGCTGATTAACTTACCTTCTCCTGGCAAATCATCCCTCCCAAATATGAAAAGGTTATAGCCACACTGTCTTTCTAAGACCTCTGGCAGTATCTTCAGAGCAAAAATATCTGATGAATACAAGCAGCTCTCTCTGTTCTTTGGATACAGAACATAAGCATCATAGATCTTCCCATCTGAAACTAAAAAGTGAGCAACAGGAGTAATATAAAAATGAATTCTAAAGACACAAAAGCAAGCAAGCAAACAAGCAAAAAAATATAGTCTTTGTTTTTTCCTCCACTTGGATAACTGTTTTAATTCCTAATCCTGCTATTACCTAAACATGTATTATTGTACTGTACAGGCTCTGTCCAACCTGGCCTTGAACACCTCCAGGGGAGGGGGCAGCCACAACATCTGTGGGCAATTTATTCCAAAGTCTTGCCCCCCTCGTACTGAAGAATTTCTTCCTAAGATCCAGTCTAAATCTATTCTCCTTCAACTTAAACCCATTTCCCATTGTCCTATCAGTCAACACTCTTGTAAAAAGTCCCTCCCCAGCCTTCCTGTAGGTTCTCTTCAGGTATTGGAAGGCAGCTATTAGGTCCCCCCAAAGTCTTCTCTTTTCAAGACTGAACAGTCCCAGCTCCCGCAGCCTGTCCTCATAGCAAAGGTGCTCCAGCCCCTGGATCATCCTTGTGGCTTCCTCTGAACGCGCTCCAACAGATCTATGTCCCTCTTATGGTGGGGACACCAGAACAGGTACAAATTGTATCAGATAATTTGGAACAAACTTTTCAGCAAGACCAAATATAAGAGGCTTCAAAGCAATCTAACAATGTCAATACCTGTAGAAGGTATTTTCTGCACCCCCTCTCATGTTTGGAAATAACCCATACTTCAGCATACACTCACAGACAGCACCCCATCAACACTTTTCTGAATGCCAGGAATTTACAGAAAGTAAAATAATCACAGATGCCTTCAAATACAAAACAAAACAAAGTGAGTTTGTTCTGGTTCATCTATGGAAAATAAAAAGCCACATAATAACTCCACTATTACTTCTTTTTGTACGAACAGTAATTAAAAGTAAAATTAACTTCTGTCAGAACAGCATTCAAACCACTGAAATGGGTCTTCAGAAAAAGCAATTATATAGTACTGTGTTCCTGGAAGGTTGCTGATTTTTACCCTGTAGAGGCTTTTGTTACCTGAAGTAAATTTAAACATCCTAAAACCATGTTGCCCTTTCAAAAATCCCAAGGAAGACCAACCACACTGCATGAGGTTAACTCATTGCTTTGCAAGGGAAGGTGGAGGCTCATTACAACACACAGCACCCTTACAGAAATGTACCTTTTTTACCCAGGAAAGGATGGCAGGAGTCCCGATAGCAAAGCACAATATCAATTTTGAAGATCTTGTAGATAAAAATAATAAAAAATACTAAAAACACCAAAGAAATTCCTCCTCCGATTAAATAACCCTGAATGTTCAGAGCTGCAGTGGGGGAAAATAGGAAGAGAGAAAACAAACAAAACACAGTTATACATGAGAACCAGAGAAAGACAAGAGATGTTAAAAAGTCTTTGTCATTAAAATATTAAAAAACAACAAGAAAAAAACACATCATTTTTTATGTATGTTTTCTGTAAATACTGTTATTTGAAAAGCCTGCTTTTTATCTTTCAGAGAAAAGCTACCTTAGCAATGTCACTCTTTAGCTGAAACACCAAAATATTGATGTATATGCCAGTACCATGGTAGAGTGAGACTTGTACAAAATTTTAATTAGTCAGAAAGCAAGAAAGTGAGAGGTGGGAAGTTATTTCCTGGTCCTGCTGTTCTCCCCGGAACAACCTGCTTTCCATTGTCTCTAGACTAATCAAAAAACTGACATTGAACCTACTAATTTGTTGTTCTTAATAGATTTGTTGCCCTTAAACCAAACAAATGCCCTTCACAAACTGCATTTTTTAGTTCATGTATATTAAAGGATTTCTAATGACAAATCTTACCCTGGAAATCTTTATGAAGAACTTATGTAACAAGCTAGAGCTCAGATCCACTTTCAGTCAATTAGCTGTTTACACTATAGTCAGTTAAAGGTAAGTTTGAAACTAACATATGTCAAACAATTGGCTCACAGTTGACAAAACCACCTCAGTACAAGCTCTATAGACCAGAGGACGCCATTTACAGTAGTTAGTGATTTGCTTTTCTGTATATCTGGTTTTAAGTAAAAGGAACTAGTTTCTTCAGCATTGTATTTGAGTTGTTAAAAGTTCACTTTACTATTAAGGGCCTGGAGCACCTACCATATGAAGAAAGGCTGAGAGAGCTGAGTCTGTTTAGTTTGGAGAAGAGGAGTCTGAAGGGGATCTTATCAATGCTGAGAAATATCTAAAGGGTCATGAAGATGTGGCCAGGCTCTTCTCAGTGGTGTCCACTGAGAGGACTATGGACAATGGTCATAAACTGGAAAACAGGAGGTTCAGCCTCAACATAGGAAATATGTCTCACTGTGAGGGCAACAGAGCAGTGGAACAGGCTGCCCAGAAAGGTGGCAGAATCTCCATCTCTGAAGACTTTCAAAAGCCACCTGGGGACTTGATCCTGTGTGATCTACTCTAGACTATTCTGCTCTGGCAGGGGCGTTGGACTAGATGATCTTTAGAGATCCCTTTCAACCCCTACCATTCTGTGATTATGTGATTCTGTGATCTTCTAGAAAGAAAATATGCTAGTCAGTAATATGTCCAACTTATCTTTGTCTTTGAGCACAAGACTGAGATCTCTAATAAGTGTCAAGATGCTCCCAAACAACATGCATGAGCCTATCTAGAAGGTGCTGACAGCACATGCATCACTAATGTAAAGTCCATAACCTTTCCAAGCAACCTGCTTCATTCCTTCACTAGCATCATCAAGAGTTTCTCCTACCATATAAATACATTTTGTTTTCCTTTCTCCTGGCAATCTGAGCCCATTATTTGTTACTGAAGGACAGGACAACCAGGTCTACATATTCTTGTCCTTTTGACAGTCTGTTCCCCACTTCGTAACACCTTTCACCCCAAATCTTTCAGAGAATTGGCCATTTTCACTGTTCTTCTAGACACATGATCTCCACTGATCAACATATTTCTTTAAGTACAAGTGTGTATAATGTGTAAAATGAAGCACAGTATTCCATTGAGGCCTCATACTTGCTTCAAATACACT
>VYZU01070791.1:0-39841 GCA_013401355.1 Ceyx cyanopectus
GATCTCTAACCCAAGCCTCTTTACTGAGGTAAAAACTCAATGATGCTTAAAACTTAAATGATGCTGTAGAAAATATTTGTGTGAACTTTCTGAGTTCAGAAATAATCCCAGAGGCCCATTCTTTAGAGGAGAGAAGAACCTTACAAGTCAGTGGATTTTACACTGTGCCTCTGTCTCCCAGCTCTCAGTGAGTGATCCAGGTAGCAGTTTTGCTTTCATAAGCATATCTATTCAGTAACAAATGGCTTTTCAGCAGCATTGGAAATGCCAGAGCTGGCTCAAAGCTGTGCAGGAAAATTAATTTATGTTGCAGACAAGCAGGAAGGAGGGAGGGAGGAGTGTGGGGGAAGTGGTGGGGCACATATTTGAGGGTGCTGAATTTGGGAAATAACCTTCTGTGGGAAGGGGCTGGTCTTTCCAGGGGCTGTTGGTAGGGTGAATATCTGTCATTCCCACTTTCTCCCTCATCCTGTCAGGGAAGGGAAAAAAACCCCACATTAGGCTGTCACAGGTCATGGGAGCCAGAGCCACCCTTCTGCCCATGCTGCTGCCTCTCATTGCCCCACCAAACCCTCCCAGAGGGAGAAGGTAAGGAATAAACAAGCAGTCAGGGAATGCAGCTCCCATGTTTGCCTGTGGGAGCCCTCCAACAGGTAAACAGACACAGCTCCCATAAAGGGTGTGAGATGCAGCCTTTCAGCCACTCTCTGACCTTAAGCAAACAGAAGCACCTGAGACAGTGTGGCAGGTGACTGGGAGATGCACACTTCTCACTTGTGTGGAAAATACTATTCATGCAGACAAGGGCAGAGATTTGCATACTCTCCTTCAGAAAACTCATTTCCACCAACTAATCAAGTGTAATTAGCAATTGGGGGTTTTTATGATGTTATTTTAACTAGAGTGTTCTCTGTGGATGGTAACACTGTCAGTCCATTCTCTGTGGCATTTCCTTGAAAGCTCTGGCAAGTACTTTGCCCTCCTGATAAGGCCACTGCTGGAGGAGTTCAGAAATGAGGAGTGAGCCTGAGCACAAAGGCAATTAGTTGAAAGTACATCTTATCCCTTCAAAAGCTGGTCCTATTAGAGGGCACTCAGCCCATCACACTCAGCCTTTACAGGAAATACCCTAAGGGATAATTTGGGAAAATTTGTTATGCAAAAACACCGTGTACCAGACCCACTCAAACAAAAAGGCCTTCAAGTTCCTGAGAAGCCAGCAGCCATCACCCCAAGGGCTGTGTGTGCTAATAGCTCCTGGCAGTCCCTCTTACTCCCAGTGCCACTCATTGCTACTCAGAATCCCCCAGCCATCATACACTGCCATACCCAGTGTCTCTGCCCATCTCACCCCATCAGCACTATTTTCCCCAGTGCTCCAGCACTGCCTGCCTCTGAATTTGGCCACTTCACTCAATCCCCTGCCCAGTGCCCAGGACTGTCCTCTACTCCCTGCCTGCAGCCCTGCTTAGCACTGGGACAGTTCACTCCTGTGGCAGCAGTTTGACAGACATGGTTAGCCAGGGAGAGGCTGCTGGCCCAGTACTCAAACCCAGTTGTGCAGGATGGAGATTGGAGCTGTCAAGGACAGAAATATTGTAGGGGACCTCAGGCAGGAATGCAAGCAAGGATATCAACTCCTACAGCTGTGACTGGCACACTCTGGCAGAGGCAAATGTTGTAAGGGGCCTCAGTTAAGAAGACAATCAAGGAAATCAGCTGTGGCTAAAATCCTGGAGGAGCTCAGAGATTAGCAGACCCCAGTTAAGAAGGATTCTACAGAGAGATGGGCTAAGATACGACCTGATGTGGAAGATAGCCTCAAAGTTCATGGAAAGGTCACTAAGAAACCCCTCTTCAACAACCACTAGGGACCACCAGAGATCATAAAAAGCCCCCAGGGAAGCCCCTGGGAGACCCAGGCCGCATACAAACCGTCTGCTTTCTTATGCTAAATTGAGCATTAGAGTTCTTCATTTACTGGAGTGTTGGTAACAGAGCTATGAGTAGATGAATTTGTGCAGAGAGATGTGTCTGAACACAGCAGGTTCAGAGAAGAAATAGATGTGGGCTACTGAGACCTTTCTGCCAAACAAGTGCAAATAGAAGTCAAGAAGCTGGCCAAAGCTGAGCGAGTTTCAACAGCAGCATAAGTATGAATCTGTGATTCTGTGAGTACTGTCCTGAGCTGGGAAGCATCTGTCCTTAAATGAGTAGGAGAAAGGTAAGTAAAATTCACCAGTGCAGATTGAGCAAAGTCACTAACTAGCCATGCTGCATTTTGTCTTGGAGAAGCATCCACACATAGGCTTGCACTTTCTAATGTTTGTTTCTGAGTCCTGTCCAGAAAACATACATCACTCAACCAATAAAGAGCCACCACAAAGCACACCAAGTTTGGTGCTAAAAGCAGGCAGATCCTTCCTTCAGCCTCACTTCAGTTGTTGTTACACATGAAAGCTGGCAAAGGATGAAGCAGCAATGACAGCAGGAAGATCAGTGGCTAAGGGATGCCGTGGCAGGCACTGTGGCATGAGAACCTCATTAGTCAGAGGGACAGTCATGCTGGGGTGACAGCTTGAGAGAATGTGCTCTTTTTGATTACTTAATAAAAGGCTGTTTGTCTCTTTAAAAAATAAAATAAAATTTTAAAAATGCAATTACTGGCTCATTGCTAGTGGATGTCAAGGATGAAGGGAGTGTGATGGCACTATCTTCTCTAGCAGACTTGTGGCTGTCACATCAAAGCATGCTCCATGTGGTGCCTGCCACCTGTAGGTTAAGCTCTAATTTACTCCATCCCTGTGATTTCGGTGGCTTTACAATTTTGCCAAGTAGGCACAATTTCAACCAAGTTTTCCCATGCCAGTGGTCTGCCTTGAGCTCATTATTAGTAACAAGACTGTGGGATTTCAGCTGTTTCAGAGAACTAAACAAGGCTGAAATGTTTTGCAAATGACTCTTTTGTACATTGCGGGACATAACAGTAGAAGTTCTGAGCTCTAAACACCACCACAAATCATCAAAGCTTTTGGTGCATTTGAAGTATTTCTCAGACCTCACGTGTTCCCCAGACTCCTCTAAATTCAGCATCTCTGCAAATGCTTTATGACAGTGCTGAGCCTGGTGCATTGCCCATCCTGCACACAGGCCATCTCCAGGAAACAGTGACCCCTGATTAATCCACAGGTTAACATTGGAAAGGGCCTTCCTCAGCAGTAGTTTATTTCAGCTCCTGGGTACCATGGATCAGTGGCCAGAAAGCCTCACAATTCTCTGCTTTCGATACTTCTCACACACAGAGAAGCAAGGAGGGAAACGAAGTGTCTTTGTTCAAATGCCAGACAGAAATAAGTTCATCCAAGGATAAAAGGGGGGGGGAGGGGTGGAAAGGAAGAAGGCACTAGGAGACAGACAGACTGGAGACAGCAGAGTCAGAAGGAATCAAGCTAGCTTTGAGGGGAGAAGCAGAGGAAGAACAGTCTGTAACCAGTAGGGCACATTTCTTTCTTGAAACCTGGAACAGGACCCAGCTCTGGCAAGTCTTCACATTCTTCTGCAAACGGCAACATCAGTTTCATTATCTGGGGTGGATGGCATGGGGTCAGCAGTTGGGATGCATGAGCACTGGCACATGGACATCCTCTGTGGGCTCTGCATCAAGGTGGTGGTCACAAAGGCAAGCAACCAGCTGCCACATCCCCAGTGGAAGGAAGGATGGAAGGAAGGAAGGAAGGAAGGAAGGAAGGAAGGAAGGAAGGAAAGCAGCAAACCCAGGTGGCTCCAGGAGCAAAGGTTTAGAACACATCCCCTGTTGTGATGGTTGACAAACTCCTCACCCTTTCTGTAAGTTACTCAAGTGTTCAAGGGAGACAACTTGAGTCTGATCTTCCTGCTCATCCAGGAAGACTGTCTCAGACTTCCACTTTTCTCTTCATATTCTGATTGCCAGCCTCAACTCATTCACATTTAAGTGCATCTGTTCTCAGGCTTTTCAAAGCCTGGGATAGGCATACATCAGGTACTGTGTGAAGGTCAATTGCTATGCTAAGAGGTGATTCCACAAAGAAGCACCAAGCTGAGAGTCAGAAAGATTATTTTTTTTCTCATTCTCCTATTGCTTGTATTTGTAACACTGAATGTTTGTAGACATATTACTATATGTTAGCTAGACTTATTGTACCAGACTGAACTTAAACAGCAGCAACGTGTTGCTACTATTGAAAGTCACAACTGACTGAGGGCTACAATTCTACTAATTTTATTCTTGTTTTGTTCAAACTTGGGCTCAAAATATCTCAAAAAGGACAAGAAGTGCTTGTGAGATATGAAAAATTAAAACTTAAGCTGTATTTATGTAGAGCTTTCTGGAAGATGTATTAGTGAATTTGTTTTATTAGCCATATAATATTAACTAAATAAAGGTATAAGAATGTGCACTAAAAATAATCCAGCATTGGCAGAAAGACCAATTGTAACATCTCTGGGCCTTCTCTAAGACAAGTTTTTATGATTCTCGGGAAAGGATTCCCATCTCCTGAGAATTAAAAATGGACCTCTCAAGTACTCCCAGTTGCAGTTATGTTGGTCTAATTTTGTGCCAGTGCTGACTGGATGGAATCACAGGGACCTATGTCCAGGGTGACATAAGAGTATTTCAGCCCTTACCAAACCCCTGGCATTTTGTTTTGCCAAAGAAGCATCACAGAGTATAAAATAATTCTTGGATGACAGATCTACCAACAGCAGCCACTCACCTCCTCTCCACACCCTAGGAAACCCCACTTCAAAAATTCCAGCTCTTACCCATCCTGCAGCTTTCCTATTCCCACCTAGCCTTGGCACCAGCCCTTGCTTTTAGGAAGCATTTTCTGCCATCCCCTTTTGGTCATGTTTTCTTTCTTCCTCTTTTTCTGTCTTCTTCATCCTTCTCCCTTCTCCCTTTTCACAATAGCTGGCATTTGTTTTCCCTCACCCTCACCATCAAACCAGAGATAGGGCTTCTACCGCCTCTCTGGACAACCTTTTCCAGTATTTTACCACTCTCATTGCAAAATTTTTCTCCTTATGTCTAGTCTAAATGTACCCTGCTTTAGTTTAAAAGGATTACACCTTGTCCTGTTACAACAGACCCTCCTCAAAACACTTGTCTCCATCCTTCTTATAAGCCCTCTTTAAGCACTGAAAGGCTGCAGTAAGGTCTCCCTGAAGTCTTTTCTTCTCCAGGCTGAACAACGCCAGCTCTCTCAGCCTTTCTTCATAGGAGAGGTGTTCCAGCCCTCTGATCATTTCTGTGGCCCTCCTCTAAACCTGCTCCAAGAGGTCCATGTCCTTCTTGTGTTGACTCCTGATCTGGAGACAGTGCTCTGGGTGAGGTCTCACAAGAGCAGAGCAGATTGCCAGAACCACCTCCCTTGACCTTTTGGCCATCATGTCACAGACACTTGCAGCCCTTCCACACCAGCTCTGCTGGTCTGGGTGTGCTTAGATCAGGAGATGATCACAGACACCTCCCACCCCGCCACCCAGACGGAGGTTCCTGAGAAGTCCTGCAGCTCGCTCTTTAATAGCTGAGGATCTGCTTTAACTGGAGCTAAAGGTCTAAAGGAGATGAAATTCTCTTTGCTGGGCGAGGCGGACACCCCCCCATCCCCCATCCCCCACCCACTCCCGAGGGGAGCGGCGAGGAGAGCGCGGCAGTGCCACAGCGCCACCTGGTGGAGCAGAGCGGAACCTTGTGCTGCCCGCTCCCCGCCCGGACTCGCCTGTGGGGGGCGGGAGAGGGGACGGGAGGGAGGTTTGTGGGGGGCAGCGCTGGGTCTAGTCCGTTCCCGACCCCCAAAGGGCAAAGCTGTCCTGGCTGTGTCCCCTCTCAATGTCTTGTGCATCCCAAATCCACTCGCTTGTGGGGCAGCATGGAAAGCACAAAGGTTCTTGACACTGTGTGAGAATTCAGCGAGAACTGAAACATTCCTGTATTATCAACACTACTTTCAGCACAAATCCAAACCGTGGCACCATACCAGCTACTATGAAGAAATGTAACTCTATCCCAGCCAAAACCAGTACATTTTTTCTGCAGATAAAGGGGGACTTGAGACATCTAGTAATGTACAGCCCCAAGAACACTTTAAATGTCATCACTAACACCCCATGTTGTAACAGCAGGCAGTGTGACACACATGTTTGTGTCATACAGATTGATTCAAAACCACAGTAGTTCACCAGCTCTGCCCATTAACCTGGAGAGAAATATGACTCAGTCATTGGTCCACTCTAGTGCCGTTGCTTAGCAAGAGGGGATCTGGATCTACAAAATCTGATGCCCATTGCTGCTGAAGCAGTTACCAGCCCCTCCCACCCCTCGAGCCTGAAAAGGATTGAAAATCTTGAAAACCCTTGAAAAGCAGTGTCTTTGCTTACAGAAGGTGCACAATGTTTCCTTTCATTCTGATGACTCAGCTGAGTGTTAGCAAGGAATTAGGAATAATGCAGCCAAAAGGCTCCTCTAGTGTAGCTTAAGTTTCTCTAGCAGAAAATGTGTCTGAAGCCACTTCTTGTGAAATGCCAAGGAGTGCTGCTTGGAGATTCTCACATCCTCTGCTTCCCATCTCACTGGCTGTACGCAGCACATCTGCACACATCTCAGTGCTGCTTAAGCTGTTGCAGATCTACCGTTCCCTTGTTTCTACCAGGGATGACTGAAACCTACAACTCACCCCCTTCTCTTTCCAGTAGAAACAGCCACTCATTTTCCCTGAGGTTTTATAAAGCTCCCACTATAGGTCTCATGGGAAGTCTGGTCAGTCAGAGTGACAAGCTCAGGGCACATGGAGAAGCTGAACTGGGGTGGGGCTCACAAACTGTGGGCTATAACCTTGTTCTGGCACATCTGCACATCATACTTTTTTTTTTTTTCCACCTGAAAAAATGGAAAAAAAAAGGGAGAATTTTTTTTTTTTTTTTCTTTTCTTTTCTTTTTTTTTTTCCTGCAGCATTCAGAGGTCCCCAGAAAAAAATAGTTCTAGTCTGTGGAGGCATGAGCTGAAGTACTTCTGGTGACACCTAATCATTTTGTGGAGAACTGTGCTTGTGGGCTCACCTGTAAGCAGAGACATGTAACCTGCATGCAGGCAGCCCATGCCACCTCCTTGGGGTCAGCAGACCCTGCCACTCTGCCTCCCCTGCCTGCTGCACATATGAATGTGCCACTGGAAAAGTTATGAGCTTTTTATTGTCACTTGTGGAGTGAGATATTGAACCATCGAAGTGCTTATTCATTTCTGGTTATCTGATTGTCCTAATGTTTCTAAACTGCCAGTTGAAGGTAAGAGATAAACTCCAGCCAGCCTCAGACTGAAAGGCGCCTTTGACGTAGCTAGCTTTTTTTTTTTTTCACCAGGGGATGATATATTATTTATTGACCCACACAGGGTCACCTGGGAATACTTCATGCAGAGAATCAAAAGGGAAGAGTAAATACCAAAATCAAAAGCCTGCAGGATCTCCTTTTGCCAGTGGGATGTTTTTTCTCTGATTGTGTGGCCATGGTTCCACCCGGCCTTATGTCTGGTGGCTGGTTCTGGTTCTCATAAGGAAGAGAAACTCCTATGCCCTTTATCATTCCAAGAGGAACAAATGCAGCACGGAGCAAAATAGGCAGCTACGTGATTTATTTCTCAAATAATCCCCTTTTCCATAACCTCACTCTTTAACAACAGCTTGGAGATGTTAAATAGAGATTTAGGAGCCAGACTGCTGAAGCTACTTTAAGGAGTGAATGGCAGGGATTTCCCTGGGGATGGTGGGGAGACCCAACACTGCTGCCAAAGGAAATCTGTCAGGAGGGAGCCTTGCTGTTCTCTAGATTTCCCAGGCTTACGCTCTAAAAACTAATCTAAATGCACCCCCATGAAACAGCATTCACATTGTAAAAGAAAAAAAAAAAAGAAAAAAAGGCTTTTCTGAGGCTCAGGGGAGTTGTGTGTGTGCAGGGCATTGAGAGATACCAATTTTCTGAACAAACCTTTGATGTTAGCCTTTCAGCACATGATTTCAATGGAAGACAGGAGAGACATCCATCTGCTAAAGGGAATATTTACCTCTTCTATTCTGCATCTTGCTTCGTTGTTGCTATGGTCACATGTTTTTACAGTTGTCTTCTATTAAGGAGAATCTCTCTTAAAGACTTTTCTACCCAATGCATCCTGAGAGCTTTGTGGTTTGTGAATGTCTATATACCTATTTAACCTGTCTGATGATGGCATTTTTAAGACCTCAAGGTGTTTGATTTCCAAGCACTGATAGAATTAACAGAGGAGTTCCCAGCATAATCATGTTGTTCTGAAGTCAAAGTCAAGTTGAAACTAGTGGTAGGTTTCTTTTGTATGTGTGTGTTAAAAAAATAAAATGTCCCTTTTTGAAAAAGAAAAATGTGTGAAAATGTTTGCTTTGTATCAATCAGAGGTCAGAGATAATTTAGTGTAACCCATCTTCTTGGATGCCTGCTGACAGAATTTAGTCTAGTTTGTTTTTTAAAGGTCTCCAACTGGCCTTCTGGGGTCTACATATGGATTCTATTATTTTCTTTGAGTTGTCAGTACCCTGAGGAAAAAATGTCTTAATTTCAAAAGAAAATTGCTTGCACACTAGGCTGGATGTGAGCAGTAAGGCCACTGCCATCTCCACAGAAGGTGTTGGAGTGTGTGATATCTCCATCCTTGTCCCTTGCATCTGGTCTTCTTTCCAAAATTAGGATCTTGAGGAATGAAGAGTTTATGCACTCAGATCCCATCACAAACTTAATCTGAGACATGGTAACTTCATCTAGAGCCTGAGACATGTTCCTGTGTGCCATGGTTTTCACAGAAGCCATCTTACTTTTGTTCTACTGTTGATAGAGCGTATGGTCACTATACTTTTTGAAATGAACTGATGTTTGCCTGAAGATTCTAGCAGTTGTCTTCCTCATGAGTGTCAAACTTTTGCATATTGTTTTGCATGAGTTTAATCTTTCTCATTTCAGCCCATTTCTGCAATCAGTCCAGGTCATACAACATCCTGACCTCATCTTCCCAAGCACTCCTGGTTTGATGACATGGGCCAGCAAAAGCATGACCATTTTTTCACTCCAACATCCTCATAATAATGGAATTAGAGAACAGCTGCATGGTTTTGTTGGAAGGGACCTTTAAAGACCACCTAGGCCAACTCCTCTGCCAGATCAGGTTGGTCAAAGCCCCATATGGCCTGACCTTGATCATGTCTGGGATGGGGCATCCACAACTTCTCTGGTCAATCTGTTGCAGTAACTCACCACCTTCATCATAAAGATTTTTTTCCTTATATCTAGACTGAATTTACCCTTTTTAGTTTTAAGCCATTACCTGTTGTCTTATTAATTATGCCACTGAATTATATCTAATCAGAGCAGACCCATGTTAGGCTTCCCTTCACTTGTCCTCCAAGATGGGAAGTGAATTGTTAGTAACCACTTATCTTGTTAGTCTTGTTTGGTTTGAGCATGCAGAGCAGCTGAGCTGGCAGTGTCCCCGCCACATTGAGTGTAAAATATCTGAGTTCAGCCTGACCTGGCAGCAGGACAGAGCTTTCAAAGAAAATTGTGTCTGTAGAAAGTAGCCAGATGGAGACAAGGACTCTTCTTAACAACTTTGCTGAGCAAAGAGCTGTAGCTGAGCTCTTGGCTTGTCAGACGCTGGGGAATTTGCACAAGTGAAAGCTCATATGAACCCCCCAGATGAAAGCAGAGCTGGAGTCTGCCATTTTTGCCTTAGCAGAAACTGGAGTCATTCACTCACAAAGCAGGTGTGTAGGAAGGCAGGTTTTTGGGAGGCTAAGGCTGAGCGTGACTCCTGAAGCAGCTCCAAATGAATCCAGCTCAGCATGCCCCTGCCCACTGCATTCCATATGACCCGTTCAGCATTTGTGCTGAGGCACCATATCACACTGGTGGGACCAGCTACAGCCAAGGTGTCCCCAAACTGCATTGCCATGGTCATATGTGCTCCAGCCTCATCCCTCTTCATCACCTGGCACCCAGCAGACCTCACATCCTTATCCTCATGGCTCTCAACTCCCCTGGCTTGTTTTCCATAGCATAGTGACCCTCTGTGGCCTCAGACAGACTCTCTGCATTATCTGCTGTCACACAAGTGCCCTTTTTATGGAGACCATCTCTCCTTTTTTTATTGGACTGATTTGCCCCAGCATACTTGGCAGCTGCAGTAAAATTTGTGACAGGGCTGCTCTGGCACCACAGTGATTACATGTGATCATGTGTATTTAACAGTGGGACTGCAGAGCCAGCACAAGAGGCCAAACTCAAGTAGCTATAATGATCCAGAGTTTTTTGCTCAGAGGTTGCTGCAACAATAAAATAATAATGGGTTTGTTGACATTTTTCTGGTGTTGCAAATAGTATTATCTCTCGGGAAAGGGGGAAGGAAGGAAGGAAGGAAGGAAGGAAGGAAGGAAGGAAGGGAGGAAGGAAGGAAGAAAGGAGGCGAGTCAGGAAGGACGGAAGNAGGAAGGAAGGAAGGAAGGAAGGAAGGAAGGAAGGAAGACAAGCAGCACTTGGGTGCTTGGGTAAAACCAGAGGAGTTTCATCTTGCCCAATAGCTGTCACTGATCATTTGCCTCTAAAATCTGCCTGCCTCTGGGTGCCACCTCTGCCATTTCCACCATGCACAGCTGTTTTGAAGTATGACATAGATGAGAAAACAGGCGATGGTGAGACAAAGGTGAAATAGTGTAGTCAAAAAAATCTCCCTTCCTGTTCCTAGGAGGGGAGAGGGAGGGTGTTGCATTCCCTGTCCCTATTCTCAGCATCCCTGGGTACAAGGAGCACAGCCAGACCCTTGGTAGAGGAGTAGTTGGAAGAGTGCAACTCAGTCCCATGTTCAACTGGGTGATTATTTGCAATTTTCTGTGTGTAAATCCAGCAGCTGGAGTATGATGGGAGTTACCTGAGCCAGTTCCCCAGCAGTTCTCAAAATATTTTAAAGAGCATTGCTGGACACTAAACCAGAATGACACAAGAATGATGGTGAGAACAAAGGAGTTATGCCAAGCCAGCCCTGGACAGCCCAGAAACCCATCCTGACAAATGGCTGAAGAAGAGGAGAACATTTAGTCTTGTTAAGGTTGTGTTGATGCTAACTTCCAGTGGAGGAAACCAACAGAAGCAGCTCAAGGAAAAGATGAAGGATCAAGCAGGGATATTGAGATGTTTCCAAAATTCTGCTCCATCAATGGATAATTTACAGCCTGGGGACTTCTGGGGACTTTGCATCTAAGACACCTCAGTGGATTTCATCTCCCTGAGGATGTCCAAAACATATGTGAAACTGCACACTTACTTTATATCCATAGTGTCCTCTCACAGGGAGCATCACAGATTTAAACACTGTCCAGCTGTATAAATTCCACACTATATATATAAAAAAATCTTATTTTATTTTTCTTGAAATTGCAGCCACTGGTCTTCTGTGAGTTGCCTCAGCTTTTGCAGTAAAAAAGGCTAACAGGTGGTTCCTGTTTCTTCTCTATGTCATTTGTAATTTATAACCTGCTTAGCATATCCTCCTATTTGTTTTTCTGTGGGGCTAAAGAGTTCTCTCTACCTGTTTTCTCCATGCACAGAAGCCCTCTCTGTACCTTTGATCACCTTTGTTAGCTTTCTCCATATCTTTCCAGCCATAAAGCAGTAATTCCTGTCACTTGTCTATAATGCTGTGTAAATGCTCAGGCCATTGCGTGCCATTCATTAAGCCCAAGGAAAATCTTTGGAGGAGTATGAACCCCATAACACTGAAGTGTGCATGGATCACCTCTCTGTGCACAGGAGAGTGGATCTGGAGAATATGGGCCATAGAGGAGACCACAGTGGAAGGAAGGAATCTCTACAGGACCAGAAAGTGAGCCAATTTTCATTCCTACAGGGACACAGTGTCCTGTCACAGTCTGAAATAACCAATAAGGAGCATTAAATTCTCTGTAGTGAAGAATGCCTGCTGAATCCCTGTATGGAGATAGTTAAAGCACAAGATGGGTTAGACATATCCTTATTGTTACCAAGCACATGTCTAGGAATCACCTGAACCAGGTACTGGAGATCAACCTGAGTCAAAAGGCAAAGCCACTCTGCAATCTCCAAGTGTGTGCAATGAAGTGCAAAGAGCCTGTGCTGACATTTATAGGTGAGTGCAATATTTCAGTGACTGTCTTAAATTCCCAGAAGGGCCTGTCTCATACAAGGAAAAATCTTCAAGTGTGAAATGGAGTCTGGTCTCACTGTTGTGGCAGCTTGGATCCTAACAAGGGGTCCTTCCTAGATTCTTAGCATGGTCCTTGAAGAAGTGACTTTCTCCTTTATGGCTGTCCTTGAAACATAAATGCTAACACTCTTTTATACCCAAATCATAGCCTTTTTTTACCTTGTGGAGCTAGAAAAAGCCCGTGTGCTGGAGACACCATCAATACAATGAATCACAGACTGAGCCATCATAGTGCCTTCTTCTGATGCTGTCCCTCAGTGGCACTTCAGTGGCACCTTAGTGGCCCAGCTCTGTGGCTAGCACATGCCTCGAGGATGGCAGAGATGGGAGTCCAGACCCTGAATGAACACATTCAATCCACACCTCCCTCTTGCCAGGAGAAGTCAGTATTGCCCTCTGTGCACTAGTCAGTGTACGTAAGAAAGAAAAAGAGGCCAAACCACAGTTCTAGATCATCTGAGCATTTGAAAAGGAAAAAGATTTACTTTGTGTGATATTTTTTCTGCCTCGTTGCAGATCTCAGGGCAGAGCCCCTGGCTCAGAAGTGGACCTTCATCTGGTCAGGAAAGCGCTTCCACAGAGCCCCTTTGGACTGACTTCAAGGAAGACAGAGGAGAAGGTCTCCATCATAGATGTCTGGTAGGAATCACACAGGCCAGGGACACTATTTCTGGTCCTTGGCAACAAACCTCAATGTGCTGTTGTTTCCTTCATGGCAGCTTTCCTTGCCATGACATAAAGATCAGCCAAACCAAAAACTGTGTGGTTGTGTCTTTATGTGAGGAATATTGAGGCTTAATGACAAAAGTGCAGGCTCTGTTGCATTGAAAAATGTGTTGCTAAGAGGCAAATAAGAGAGTGAAAAGTGCAAAATACAGGCAGCAAGGGAAAACACAAGCAACTGCTATAGAAGGAAGAACCATAGCTCCCTTTAATGAGATAACTGCAAGATTTAGAACCTTGCATTCAGGAAGATCCCAAAGCCATTTTTATGTGAGAGCATAACAGCCTTGTGTTATCATCCATAAATATTTCAATTGCAAAGTAGATAACAGAAAGGAATTGAAAGGAACCATTCAATTGTGTCTTCGGCTTCTTCTTGGGCACCTTCCTGGAAGGCTAAGGGAGAGATGTGGGGCAGTTAACATGGGACAGAGCATACCTGAGCCAGCATAACATTTTTTTCCCATATAATTCTTGGATAATATTAAGAGGTCAGTGAAGAATGTTTGAAACTTCTGTTTGAGTCTCAGCAAAAAAAAGAATGGACTCCAGAACATTTTAACCTTTCATAACAAATGCTCCAAAGATGCTCCAAATTATATGCAATGACTTCTACAAAAGGTATGAATATTTATAGTGCTCTGCATACTTAGTGTGCAGTGTAAACACCAGCTAATTAATCTAAGTAATATCGTAAAGTAAATTAAACTGTTTATCTTCTCAGAGATAAACCAGTGACTGGAGTCTAAAAAAAAAAAAAAATCAGCTCCCTAATAGAATGTTTTTTCAAAAGGGGAAACTGTTACACTGTTCAATTGACTTCTCCAGAAAAAAAAAAAACAAAAAAGAAAAAAAGAAAGAAAAGGTATTTCTGCTGCAGATGAGTACAGAACAGATGGAAGGGCTGCATTACATTCATCTGGAAGGCTTGCTTTTCCCTTCAGTGCTACACCAACATCAGCCCATTGCTTTCAGAAACATTGCTTTTTGTCAACTCGTGTAAGCACTTGGAAAAACAGAGTCCCAATTCCAGCTATTGTTCCTTCATCTGTCGTCTTCCTCTCTCATATGCATACAAAAAAAGACTTAAACGATATGCACAAAAATATTCTAATGCTGAAATTGGGTTAATCTGCTTTTCTGTTTCCCCCCTACTTGCTTTGCCTCAGCTAAATGGTCTTTCAGAAGACTGAATTCATCCAGCCTAGTGCCCACCTTCTAAGAGCAGAGCATTTATTTCATTTCAGAAATATTTCCTATTTCAGTCTTCCAGTGTCTTTCATGAGCACATGAGCAAGAGCATGAGCCAGAGCTGGCCATGTAAGGGAAGCCCCAACTCTCACTACCTCTGCAAATCCACACCTGGGCTTTGGCAGAGCCTCACTTAGATGAATAAAGGCTTTGAGGATATAGCATTATAAACTAATGTAAATACTGTTTAACAACTGATCTTCATTGTAGAGGAGGAAGTAATAACAGCTTTATGAGTGGGAAGGTCAAGGAATGTTATCTCCTTTTACTCAGGAGTTTTGTGGTTTCCATTTACATTTTATCCATTTGTTTTTCTGTTGACACTGGCTTGGGATAGAGGAAACTTATGCACAAATCAAATTGCCAGTCAAGGTCCTGACAAAGGAAGGAAATGGCCGTTGATTACAGGGGACCTGATTTGGAATTCCTGGCAGAGGTTCTGCTCCACTGCAGGGCTCTCTGCCCTGTTGCTGGCTTCTTGAGGTGCTCAGCAGTGCAGAACAGAGCCTCATGCTTCAGTGTTTCACCTCTGGAACATACTTTAATATAATGGAGGATAAGGACAGTGACAATATATACTTCTAATGATTCAGATCTCATTATAAGTGTTACTCTTTCTAACAATGGTTGTCCATCTAACATTTCCACATTTCCATACCACCCATTATATGAGTTTATATACACAGAGACACACACACATTTATACACCAGGAGTAACCAGCTTATTGAAAAAAAGCAGCTGGATTGAAAAAATAAATAATTCCAAAATGTTATGATAGTGTGATTTGCACAACATGGAAAAAAATCCTAGACTTTATGATTCGAAAACATAAAAAGTGGAAAGTAAGAACAAGGAAAAAAAAATGCATGGGATTCACAGTAACTGTAAAATTCTTTTGCTTTGGAAATCACCACTTGGGTTTAGGATATGCCGTGGCATATAACACAGCATTATTGTCTCAGTTCAGGTCAGATATTCAGATTCTACCCTCAGCCAGGGATCTCAAAGTTAAGAAAATTCCATTTGTCTTCCATTTCAGATTTATGTCTGTGAACTGGAGATTGGAATCTGGTCTTGCATATTTGTTCATTACAGGAGTTGAATAAACGCTAACCTGATGCCTCATGCTTGTTTTTGGTTTTAAATGTAACAGTAGGGAATTCTCTGCCAGTGCAGAGAAAACTGGGAATAAAGGACCATAGTATGAGTTGAGTGAATAGCTCACTAGGAGAGAGGCTTTGCCCCTGCAAAGGGTTTTTTGGGCTTGGGACAGATAAATTTCCCCACTGGCTTATGCACATGTGTCCATGCACACACACAGAGCTGGCCAAAGCCTCAGGGACTTTTGCCACCATCCTGTTAATCATTATTGAAGCAGAGCTGTATTCTTTGAGATCTCTGACCTGTTTTGCAGCCCTGAAGGGTTTATTGCAGCCAGCACAGCCTTGGCTGGTGTTTGGTTTGCGTGCTGACAGCCTGCCAGCTGGCCGTGGTTCAGAGCTCAGTGACACAGAGCGTTGCAGGACTGCCCGTTTGTACCTCTTGGGAACATGGAGCAATTCCTGCTTCCATCAACCAAGGGGTAGTAGGCAGCTGGAGGGACACAGGGGTGAGGAGGAAGCAGCTGGGTGAATTTTCTTTGGATGATAATGAGGTCACGTAGATGTTGTGGTTGCAGGAACATGAATTCCGGACTGAAGAGCACTCAGGTGAAACAGGATGGTGCAAGGAGTGCCCCTGTCTTTAGTGGACTGCTCTGAACTCATGAAATCTCAGGCTCAAAACTTACAAGATTCACACATACAGGAAAACCTTCTTATAGAGAACTTTGTTAAAGTCCCCTTTTTTTTTTTTTTTTTTTTTTTCCAGGACTGTGGAAGCTTTTTCTGAAGCCTTTGGTTAACTTCAACAAGAAGTTAATTCAAATTTTAATTCGTTCAGGAATTTAAGTACTCCCCTATTTCCTCTCTCCTAAATTGTAAATAATATAAAACAAGGAATCAAAACCATTTTGTCAATCTTTTTAGTTAGAAAGTATCTTTCTGGCCTCTTCATATTCTCTGTGGTTGGTGATTCTCAGGGTAGACATCTGCTTCAAGTCCCATGAAAACAGGACAGTAAAAAGTCTGTAAAGAAGCCAAGTTAGGAGTTCAGACCTAGTAGCCTTGCTGGGCAAGGGGCATGTGACTAGATGATCTTTAAAGGTCCTTTCCAGTCCAAACCATTCTGTGATTCTATGGTAAGTACATGACCATGGAGTCAGAGAAGTTCCCTCTTTCCTCTTCTCATTACTGAAAACTCATGAAAATAATTTTCTGCACCAACCATGGTCCAAAGAAGGCATCTCCATGGGGTCAAAAGGAGGGAGCAGTTAGCTATCTCCAGTATAATGTCTGCCCTCCTGAAGAGCATGTTTCCTCTACTCTGACTAGTGACAAAGCTGTTCATGTTGAGAGTTCTATTCTTTTACATTTATCAAGGAGGTATTAGGAAACAGAAGGATATTATTTCCCACCATCACCCCAGTAAAGTTGCAGTTGGGTTTGTCATATCTCCATACATTCAGATTTTATTGCCCACTGCTTTATATGCTGCCAACATAAAATATAGAGTTATGGGAAAGCAAGATCGTATAGTAAGAGACAGCAATCCTGATATCAAGTCCTGTCAGCTAGACCAAGCAGACTTGCTTTTTGTTCAAGTTAATCATCTCCTGTAGGAGCTTCCAGAGAGCATAACACCTAATCCTGGCTCTGGAGGTTCACACTTCAGTGGGGCCAGAGCTGATCAAAGGGGTTTGTCTGGTTCAAGGAGTCAGAAAAATGTGTGCTGCAATCAGGAAGTTATCTGCTGTAATCCTTCTTTCTTTGAAACATGGCAAAGTGTGACATTTTCACAAAACCAGAAAGGGCTCTATTGATTTTTATGCATGTGTGAAACAGCAGTACAATTTTGAACCTCTCCTGCTGCCTCACCAGTTCAAATCCCAAAGATCTGCAGAAATGACAGTTCGGTGCAGGATGAAGTCACTTGGAACTAACTGGTACAAAGAAAGCTGCACACTGTTGACAAAAGCCTTTTCATAAGTTACAGCCAGCTGACTGCATATTACTGGAAACCTTTACAATTTCAGGGGCTGAGTCACTTTGGATGCATTTATCTATAATGTTCTTCAGCATTACTCATGAGTTTGCAGTAAGCAAATTTTACTCATTAGGGATAATGAACATAATTCACTTGTAGTTCTGCTCCATTTTACCAACCACATCATAGGCAGTCGTCCTAAAGGTATAAAATACACATGTTCAGTAAAGGCTTATTTTGCTGCAGTCAGTAAGATATAAAGGCACCATATGCCCAGGAAAGCACAATTTAGGGAATCCAAGAATTGTTTAATGAGTGCAAGAACAAAGTTCAGTTCCAGCGGGTCTCTGTTTTGTGGCTTCTCTGGTACCTAAGAAAGGGCAGCATGTGGGGACACAAACCTTCCTCCAGCTGTCACTAGAGAGATCTTGAAGATGGATCCCCTAGATGAATGGAGAGAGGATGTTACCTTGCACCAAGGACAGACAATGGTCATGCATTTCTCTGTGAGTTGTCTTTTTGGGGTCTTCCTGAAAGCCAACAACACTCTTCTCAGAGGTAAAATGTGCAATGCAACTCCAAGGGACAGAGAGGTAAAATCTCTATGGGGACACTTCCCCAGTTCTGACTTGAGGAGAGGGATGATTTTTTTTCCCAGTAACACCTAGGTCTAGGTGATCCTGCTCTGCCAGGGAGTTGGACTAGATGATCTTTCAAGGTCCCTTCCAGCCCCTGATGTTCTATGATTCCTAATCTTCATCTTGTGCAAAGCAGAACAGAATGGCCACCATGAAGCCATTGAGCTGGTCTAAACAGAGAGCTCCATCTTCTTGGCAAATGTCTTCTAATTCTGCTTTTAAATAAACCATCCCTGGAAGCTTTGTAAAGCCCAACTCAACTGGGCTAACATTTTGTGGGACAACATACCACTGTGATTCTAGGTACATTAACCATTTGCCCTTAGCTTTCATGAGGGTTTGTCACAGACTCCCTCTCAGTGTTTAGCAATGCAGCAGGTGATCTGTGCTATGCTGAACCACTGAGGGTGCAGGGTGCTGTGCATGTTTTTCTCTGCCCCCAGGAATATACCCCAGTACACAATGTGCATGCACTCAAGTTTCTCCTGTATGCACCCAGCTTAGTTAATGTGACCACCATGGTGTCTAAGGCCAAGAAGGTGAGAGCAATCCAGACTGCTCTTCAGGGCTGCCAGACATTACCTGCTTCTTCCATCAATGGCAACATTTCACTGAGGCTTAAATGAAGTCCATAGTGTAGAAAGGCAGGACAGAAGCAAGGAAGACCATGAAGTGTGTAAGGGCAGAAAGTAGGAGAAATGATACCAGGGACAAAAACCTACCAGGATTGCAAACAGAATCAGAAAAAGAAGACTGAGAAGTACAGAAGTGGAAAAGCCTGGAACAGAGTGACAGAAACAGAGGAAAGCATAAAGGTTAACTTTCATAGTAATTTCGTTTGAACAGAGAGGGGGTACAAGAGAGGAAAAGAACAGAGAAATGATGAACAGATACCAGAGTCTCCAGTCCTCTGATTTATAGGACCCATATAAATGCTTTGTCACATAGTACTTTCATTTTCATTCAACTGCCTGGTCATGGTGCACGAAGCACTCATGCCATGGCTGTGCAATCTCATGCAGGATGCCTCTCGTTCCTGGTGCAGGGTGCAGAGCTCTGACAGGCACCTCTGCACCTCTGTGGCTGCACCACTGCCTCAGCACCACCCTTTGTGGTCAGAAGCCGTGCCGTGGGCATGCATAGTCTAGAATTTGTACCAATTTAAATTAGGTTTTCCAGACCTCTTGCTCTGCAGGCAGCACTCTAAGTTGCACAGAATTCTTCGTGCAGATAATTTAACACAGTGCTGTGGTCCCATATCCTATAGCTCCACATGGAAGTAGCTGTTTGGAGCCATGCTGGTTGGAGTGGGAGGTTTCCTGTCCTCATTACTTTAGTTGATTCAAACCTTTCTTTCAAATCTAAAAGCAAGCCCTGGAACTGCAATGTCATGACCTACAGAGTCATGAAAGCATGAAAGCACTGAAGCTCACTAGAAGGCCACCCACGCAGAATACTGGACACTGACTTTGCACCAGCATGCACAAAATTCCATGGTCATCACCTTTTCTGTAAATTGTCATATGACAGAGTAAGTGATAGTCTGCACCCCTTTGAGAGGTGTCAGATAATGTGGAAACCTTTATTTTTCTGTAGAATAAAATAACCTGATACGGGGACAGAGCAAGTTCACACAATTAAGATGTGCTATACAGTGGTTAATAAATCAACTGACTAATTGCATCTGAGTGCAGCTAATAGAGATTCTTCTGTCCTGAGTTTGCTTGCACCAGAGCCAGGAAGAGAACTGGGTCACCTAAATGGCCTGAGGCAGAGGCTAGCCAATGCAGTAAGTGGCTTCACTCAGTCACCTTCACTGATGGGAAAAAACAAACAACCCTCTGGCACCCTTGGAATTTTCATCCAAGACATTTTATGAAAAGAAATAATAGGATTCGAAGCATCTTTTATTTTAATAGATATTTCTGAAAATAAACTCTTATTTGTCACGTAATCAAGGTATATAGTAGCATTTTATTACCGTTGTTTTGTGGTTATACACAAGGGATTAATTAGTGTATTATTACTATCTTTGTATCTATCTCTCTTGTTTGGAATGATACTGACACCAAGTTTTTTATAGTACTGAAAATCTGTTACTATTAGTGACTTCAGTGACCTGGAATGACTGAATTAACAGGTAGACAAGATGTGATTGCACCACTGAATTTCTAGATAGCTTGATTGGTAAATAATACAATAATACCAATTAGGACATCAAAGCTGCTTATCTCATGGAGATTGCATGATAAAAATAAATTTGAAGCTGTAAATATATCTTGTTATGGTAGAGTATGGTAATGGTAGGTTTGCCTTGTTGAAGCTACTTATAAAAAACAAGCTTCTTTATGAAGTCAGGTATCAGTCGTGGTCTGTACCCCATCTGTGTGAATACAGCATTACAGAAAACACAAATAAAGGAAAAACGTAAGCCAGGTGATTTACCAGATATTATTTTGTGCTACTGATTTCTAAAGTAATATGTCGTGTTGTTTTGTGTTGTTGCTGAAAAAAAAAAATCCAAAACAAACACCAACCCAAAAATATCTGGATTACACATGAAAATATGTCATAAATGCACCAAAGGGATAAGGTTTTGGTCTCAGTGATAAATGAAAGAAAGGCTTTGAGTTGCAAATGTCAGTTGTATTTTGTCATTGACCTTCCTGTTCATTCAGAAAATCAGGATTTTGAATATTCTGTGTAAATAACAAAACTGAAAAACATACGGACCAGATCCTAGCAGCAGTTTCCTTTTCTAACTGCATCTCCCAGGCCAAAATTATTCCAAAGGACAAGAACTATCCCAGTGAGTGACTGGCATGGTCCCCTTAATGGTATAGCTATTTAATTTCAAGCTGAGGAAGATGTTAATGTGGACATTGTGTTTCTGTAAGGTGCTCTGGGATGCTAAATTAAGCAGAAATCACTTCTCAACACAGGAGCTCGACTGTATTCTTGATGCTTTGGTGTCTTGGGTGGACACTGGAGACATTTAATTTTCTTTTAGGGGTTTAGTCTTTTGGAAAAAGTCGTGAAATAAAAAATATCCACAGAGAACACACAAAGCAAGTCAATTTGACTTCCTTAGAATGAACATATAAATAAATAGTAAGAAAGGTAGAGACTCTGACATGTCCAGAATCATAGTTGTAACTGGGGGAAGTGGGAACAGAAGGTGGGTTTCGTTATTTCCCACTCCATGCTCAGCCAAAATTCATCAAGACTAGAAATAACTGACCAAAAATATTTCAGCTTTAACTCCCATTTTGTCTTTATTCTGGTAATAAAGGATAAAAAAAATAAAGTGCCTGTTTATAGATAGCTGTCTCTTTCATTCCTCTGTCAAAATTTTATTCAATTTCTCCCTTCCTCAGTTATTTTTTTATTCAATTCCTCTTTTCCTTCCCTGCTTTCCCTCCTACCCTAGGACTGAAGAGTGGGAAAGGGGAACGTTGAAGGCCAGCACTTGCCACACAAATTCAGCAGGCAGTAGGGCTGGTGAAAATCCCTTGCTCCCAGCATTTATGGCAGGGTGTAATTGTGCTGGCTCGTGTTTGCTCTTTAAACAAAGGTGGCTCAGAGTTAGGGAGAAGGTCTTCCCCAAGAAGATGCTGACTCCTGAAACGCAATGTCCTGCTCCTTATCAGGCCAGTTTATGACAGGTTTCATAAATGTTTTATGAGACCCTAATGACTGCATCACTAAGCAGGGTGGTGGCAGCTGCCTCCAACTTTGTGCAGTGTTGACAAAAGATCAAAGACCAGATTTACCACCCTGATAAGATGGGATGGATAAAAATCCCAAACTGACATTTTTCCCCCTTTCTTGCAAAGACGTTCACATTGCAGGACTTATTGACAGGGGTTGAATCCTGAAAACCTTGTTTGGACAACACTCCTACCAATTTTCCACCCCTTCCCCTAGGCTTAGTGAAGATTCCTTGAAATGGGCAGTAAAGTTTGAGATGGTTGTTGATTTAAGGTGAGACAGCACTTTGACTGAAAACCCTTCTTAGAGTCCCTGGACTGAGAAGCATTGTAGGGATCATTGATCTCGGTGGGGTTAGGTTGATGAGAATCACCATGCATTGCCAGCTTCCCAATTATTTCAATCTCTGGTGCACAAGGCCTCCCTACTGCCATTGCAGAGCTCCATCTCTGTTGTCCTCTGGCTAGGAGCTGCTGAGCAGTGGTGTCTAACTCCCTGAGCCCAATGGAGGGAGGCATCAGCTGGCAACATGGGATGACAGACACCAGTCAAGCCTGTCACACATAAAACACATGATTTTAACATGCCTTTCTAACAATCCAACCTCCAGGAAGGTCCTGTGGTTGCTTTGAGCTGAGACTTGAGGTAGTACTTGTGTTACAGAAAGAGGCATCTCTACTGGACATGTCCATCAGCACATCCTTCACCAGCAGCACTGCTTCCCAGGCTGGGTACTGTGGCCTCAGGACCTAAAGGCTGCAAGGTGAGAGGGACACTCAGCACTGTCAGGACAATATTATACTTGCCATGATTCAGGGTATTAGATATAAAGCAAGCAGGTGATAAGGCAAGGTTGGGCTGCAGAGTGTTTCAAACATAGCTAAAAGTCAAAGGAGTTGGCTTTTGTTACTATTTTTTCCTGTACACTTTCTGGGTAACTGTTCAAAAAATGTATGCCTCTTTTGCCTTCCTGGGAAGAGAAATATTTTTAGTTTCTTGTCAGAGGATTATTTCATTATTAGTAGAAAAAAAACTCTGAGACAGCTAAAAATAAGATACCATAGAAACACTGGGGTCAGTAATTCTGTGTTTGTTGACTTTTTTTAAGCAATTCATGAAGAGAACATCTCTCTTTCAATGACACAGGGCATGCCTGAACCCTGAAGTTTGTTTCCCAGGAAGCCTGACTCCCCACTAAAAATGCCCAATAACACAGTTTAGCAAGACCAAAGTATCTCAGAAATTGCTTTTGCAGTCACTTGACTAGCAAGAAATGATGGCTCAAAGAATAGGCTGGCCCACAGCACTTAAACACAGGCAACAGTATGAAATAGAGATAAAGTGGGATCTAAATTTCCATCACCAAATTATCTGTACCAGATAAATTTTTAAAACCAGAGTCTGGTGTTCCTCTGCTTGGAGCGTAGAGAAAGACAATCTGAAATCATCAGGAATTTTGATTTTCTCAATCTGCCAAACCAGGGACTCCCCAGGCCTGAAGCGTGCAGTCTGCTGAGATCTGCCACCTGCTTTGTGAGTTACATTTTCTTCAGTCTCCTTGAAAATAAAAGATTTTTATAAGTGCAAATTTAAGCATTTTTTCTTCTGTCCTTGATACCAGAAGCTTGTTTCTCTAGAGCTCAAAGAAAGATACTTCTGTGGAAAGGTAGGGCTTGGTGGCTGTGAAACAGCCCATCAAGTGGATATGGTTGGACTTTACATAGTCTTTGTGGAAGCATAAGTAACTACACAAAGTGATGGAGAGCCAAAAACCAAGACTAGTGACCTGAAGTACCCAAGAGACTTGGCTTTCAAAAATAGCACATGGAAAAATAACACGTATAATCTATCATGGTTTTGCAGGAAGTAGTAAAAACAAATACTTTGTTATCCTACAGGTCCAGTACTGCAACATCAAGAAATAGAATGTGGAGAAGCAGCTGCTGGTGGCCAAAGAAGGGGCTCAAAAAATCAAAATAAGAAAAAAACCCCTTTTTGGAACATTTAATGTTGCTCACAGCTCAACTCCGGATGACAGTGATCATAAAATATTAACTTAGGTAATAATTTGGCTTCTAGTTACTTAATCCCCATGCTTGTTTGCGTGTGAGACTCTGCACAGGGTTTGGCAATGCAGTTACCATCCTCACACGAGCAGGACTGCCAGTGGAGCAGAGTTGATGGCACCACCACCAGCCCCTGATCCCACCCCACCCTAGAGAGCAGTTGAAAAGCAGTCAGGGATCTCCTCAAGCAGTGCTAAAGCCCATTCCTAGGGCAGAGGCAGTGGGGGAAGAAGCCCCATGTGGAGCTGGCAGGTCGGGCAGGCAGGCAGCAAAGCCAGCACAGAGGCAGCCAGCACTGTCTTTTATAACCAGCAAAGGCAGGTGGACATGGATCTTTATCTTCTCCTAACTTGTTTTCTAAACATAATCAACTCTGATTACTGTCCACAAATTTAACTCCAAAACTTGAGAGTAATAGGCTTTTACAATGCAGTAAAGAAAGATATTAACCGGTTCAGGGATTGACTAGACAACCATTTACACCACTCTTTTATCAATATTGCCATAATTTGACACTTCTGAATGGAGAAGGATTGTAAAGTGCCTGCAGACCCTGTAAAACATGTTAAATGGAGATTAGTCTTACTGCTTAGTTTAAGCCTAGTAAAAGATAATTAAATTGACTGATGCAGCTGTAAATCTCACTTTTATCAAATCCTGGCTCTCTTTGTCCTTATGATTTTACAGCATCATTAATGTTGTTGTGACAATATCATTAATCTCCTTCTGCTGTTCAGAAAGGCAACCAGCAGACACTATATAAATCTGCTCTCCCCTTGGTAGTGTTATCACTTCTCTCTTCTGACTCTCAGAACTCAGGCATATATTTCATTCATGGGGTGATTTCATAAGCTAAACATTAATTGCAAAAATACCATACTCTTTCTTACACTGCTGCTTGTGTGAAAAGGTTTTATTCCATTCTAATAGGCTTTTGTGAAACAAAAAGGGATTAGGAATAATTCTTCAATGGTTTGGTTTGTCCATTTTTTTATTGAAGTCACAGTGTCACATAATGACAGACCATCAGGCCTACCAGTGGAGGTACAATGCTGCTTGGGAAACACTGGGAACTCCAGCTTAAGTAATCAGGGACATATTTCTTGGTTTTTCCTGAATTGATTAAACAGGGATTACTGACTTTTTTCCACTTCTGGTTTCTAGATGAGGACTGGGACTGAGCTGTGCATGGGGAGGGGATGAACAGTCTGCATGGGAAACCTGTAGCCCACCGAGGCTGTGTTAAGAGATCCTGATATAGTAACTGGAGATGCTCAGTATGCAGAAGGCTTTGCACCTCCTTCCCTGCTGCAACATGACTGCTTGGAACATAAGTCACCCCCTGTTTGCTCCATGTGAACGTCATCATGTGGGCAAGCCTACAGTTCTCAAAATATCTTTTCTGCTCGTGCTGTGTGACTGCCAACCACTGTCCACCCAAAGAGTGTCCAGGCAAGGCTCTGGGAATAGCACAGCCCAGGGACAGTTTCCAGTGCACAGCATGAATGTGACAGAGTCGTTTTGAGGGCAGGGATTTAGCTGTAGGGACTAGGGCTCACAGTGCTGCTTACTCTCTGTGGTCACGTTTGTATGCTAGTCTAGATGGAGCCAGAGTTTGTCCCAAGTTCAGGCTCACCAAAGGGAAGCTGTTCTGCTGGGCATAGATACAGAAATTTGGGGTGAAAATAGGTATGGGACGCCTCAAATTCCTATGACAGAGAGATGAATCAGGAGGATTTTAAGAGGGAACTGATTAAATTTCATAACTGAAGTGATCAAAATACCTGTTCTGGTGTTTCATAGCAGTCACCAGATGCTTTAGGAAAACTCTTTCCTTATGACTCCCTGGGTGGTGTCACACTGCCCCACCACTGTATTTTAGCTCAGTGCCTCCCCAAAATGATTCCAACTTTCCTTCTTTGTGTTTCTCCCCTTCATGATTTACATGTGAGCCATGCAGACTGAATAATACAGGCTTTTAACTTCTAAATCACTTTGGTCTCTAAAGGAGGCCCACTTGCCTTCCCAAGATCTAACTGTGGACATAGGGTCATGTGCCTTAGGTTAGTTGGGGCACACAGAATCCCCTCTCTCGGTGTGAGGTGGACAACATAATCTCACCTCAAACAGAAGAAAACTTCAGATAAGTGAAGTTCAGATAACCACACTGTCTGCCTTGCCCAAGGTCAGCTGGCTCAGCAAGGCTTTATCCACATTGTTTTACCTAAAATATTTGCCTGCAACCCTGGGCTAAACAAACTCCTTCAAAACTAGATTGCCAGTCAGGCACTTCACCTTGGGTGGTGGATCTTGCATGACTAAAACTGTGTGGGGTCTTTTCCAAAAAAAACCCAAAAAACCAACCAAAAAAACCCCAAAAAACACCAAAAAAAACCCCAACCCAAACAACAGCAAACCAAAGCAACAACACAAAATGACACCCCAACAATCTGAATTCTGATTGAAGCCAAGTGGCTTCTCCTAACCAGGGGTATCAGCAGGCCATGTTCTCTGACTACTTGTATTTTCCTAGTCAATTCAATCTTGTCTCCTAAAACTAATGTATAATCAGAATTGTGCTACACTTGGCTGAAATCAATGGAACAAACTGGGAATTTTAGCTCACTGTTTATGTTTTAGACTATTTACATGATGTAAAAAAAAAAAATGTTTTGTAGCTCTTAATCTGGCATAAGCTACAGCAAAGCCTAAATATAGTGCAGCTATAATTTCACTCCAGTATTACTTTAAACGCTGCAGTTTGAAAGTCCAAAAGATAAGAAGCACTTCTCAGCAATGTAAATAGATGTGGAGCATAGGGTTCACCCAGAGGCCATTCTTCCAGCCAGGGCTGTGCTTATCTTTCCAGCTCCCATGTAATTGGGAGGAAGAAAACAGGGACCCCCCTTCAACCTCATCTCTTTCAGAGCCTCAGGGTGGGCTAGGTTTGACCCCCTGCAAAGATCCAGGGCAGCACCAACATCTCTTTTCTGTGCTGACCCTGTAATTAAGCAGCCAGAACAGTTCAGAAGTGGACACATAATTCTGCAAAGGGGAAGAAATTTTGGGGAGAGTACAACAGGTAACAATGGTCTGGGGTGAAGGAGTGGTGGGAAGAAACACATAGTTTAGTTTGAGTGTGCTAGGTTTATTTGTATTCTTATATAAGAGTTTGTGTAAAGGGGGTTAAATAAACAGCTTTTTCTAGGACCTATGCAGTTGATGCCTGACATCAGCAGTGTTCTTCATGGATGTAGAAGGTCCATCTCATTAGTTAGCCAACTTCTGTCCTGCAAAACATAGGTGTTAGCTGTAAGCTGGTCACTAGAGCTCTCTAAGCAAACAAGGCAGATGGACTGACATCTCCTGAGGACAGTTCTTCAGAGACCAGATTTAATAAACCCCTCGAGGTACCTAATTCTCTCCATTGACTACACAGGTAGACATCTGTCTTGGATTAGCAGCGTGACATAGTGTGGGTCCTGCCCAATAAAGACATTACCAGAAAAGAGAAACCTGCATGAGCAAAACACAAGGATGACTGTGGAGGGGTCCCAGGCATGGTGAAGGAAACTTGCTTCCTTCTGCTGCCTGATGGGGCTACAGCCAGGAAAACTGGCCCTGACTCCTGCTGCCTGGGCAGGGTAGGAAGGGATGTCAGCAGGTCAGTGGACAGGACATGGGCTTTTCCAAGCCGGGGGCTAGTTATCCTCACAGGGCTGCTCAGAACTAACCCTCAAAGACTGAGGGCAGCCTCTAGAAGAGCACCATCCCTGGCTTGTTCCACAGACATCATGACCTCAAAAATCCTCTTAGGTCAGCAGGTGCAGGTGCATAAAAGTCCAAGGGTAGGATTTAGCCAAAGTCCATCCCTTTATGGCGCACAAAGGTCTGCTGACAAGGCCAGGTGGCTCTGCTGCACCCAGAGGTGAGGTCCTAGGAGCCATGGGCTGCCCTGGCTTTGGGATCCCAGGAAAAGATCTGTGCCCAAGCAAACCATTGCATTTTTCAAAACCAAGTGTCCAGCTGCAACACCGATGGCAATGCTCAGAGGCACAGTCTTGCAGCAGCTGGAGGGGCTCCAACATCTGGTCCCAAATAAATGACTCAGATTATCTGGAAGTCTAAAAAGCAGAAGATACTGAGTGTCTTAGTGCACATTATTTGATTCAAATTATATTTAGTTCAAGTTGCTTCCTAATTATTAGCATTTGAAAGAGATGTAAACAATTTTCACTTTCTTTAAATGCAGGGTGATAGGCTTTTATAGCAGAGTATAAAGATATCAGCTGGGAAATCTCTGGCTATCAATGGCTTTATTTTTTCTCCTTTATCTATTCATATAGCCCTAATTTGACACTTCTCTGTTGAGGAAGCTTGTAAAGAGACTGATGACCCTGTAAAGGGAGTTAAATTTAGATTAGTCTTACTCTCACTGAAAGCCCAGTAAAGTGATAATTAAGTCCACTGTTGTGGCTGTAAACTCTCAAGTACCTGGAATTAGCTCTATTCCTGCCACTGGCAATGTGGCTGCATTAGACTTGATATTGTGCCCTGCCCCGGGGCAATTCCAAATGTGGAGTTGAAGTGAGCATCTGTCTGATCACACTGCCCAGATCCCTCAGCCTCATCTGGTCCATCCAGCCTTGTGAAATACTTTGTCCTTGCTGCAACAAGTTGCTTCTGATCCTTGGCACAAAACTGATATGATGATACTTATCTCTAAATTCAAACCAGAGCTTACAATCGGGGTCAAAACCATTCAATATACCAGAGAGTAAAGAAAGCCCTGCCCTGCTGTTGGGGGTTCCTGTCTTGGTTCCTGCTTTTAAACAGCATTAGTCACTTGGGAACTGAAGCTATCAGACTTTGGCCAAAGTTTCGTGTCTGTGCTGATCTCTATAGCAGAAGAGAGGCTTTTGCTTGTGTTGCCCATGAGCCAAATGTGTTCCAGTCCTGTGGACAGTACAGGGTGAGCTCTGACCAGGAGGAGAAGCAAGCTGGTGGAGACTCTGACAGTCTGTCCTTCCCTCATAATGACTGGTTTCTTGGGTCATTTCATTCTGTCTTTGTATCCCTGGCATCGGATTAGGAAACATGGATCAGGACAGCTGGCTGGGAGACAGATAAAGCCTTCCCTCAGCAGAACTTTGAGATGTGCCACTTGATTTGGAAGAATGCCTCTGTTTGTTTCTTTGGTAGAGAAAGGGGTCTTAAAATACCCCAAAACTGCTTTCACCGATACCAAAAGGAAATAATTGACCATCGAAAAAAATAATGCAAAGTGTAACAAGTTTCAGGTTTGGTCACTGTGACTCAACAGGTAAATATGGTATGGTGAAAAAATCTTGAAGCATGAATGTGGACTTTTTGCTGTCTCTGTTATCCAATGCCTTGTCTGAATCTTACATTCACAGGCAAGCATCAGATCACATTTTCTAAGAACAATTACTTATTATATTTTCTATTATATATTATATTATATTTAGTATTATGCAATACTAAAAATCAAACCAGAGTGGCCACCAGGTGGAGGTGTCCTTGAGTCCACGACTCAGTGAGGATGGATTCATCCCACGTGCCTTTATACACGTGACAAATGGAGACCTCTGTACCTTATTTGCCTTGTGTAGTGGAAGGAGGGAACTTGATTTTCTTTCGTATTCAGGCCAGACAAGTCATGCTGAGAAAGCACATGGTTCCACATCATCCCATCAGGAGGCCTGGCTTCTGTCTCCCTTCATTACACAGACACTTTGAAGAGTGGTCTGCTAAGGGTAAACCTGTCAAGCTCAGGGAGAGTCCCAGAGCTGAAAATATAACAGAGATTGGGTAAGGGAGGTATTACAGCCACTGTCCTTAGTCTAACCTTGGCATCTGCCACCAACTGTATTGATAGAGGCAGGAGGCAGATGGTGTTTGGGGTTGAGTCTGAATAAACATTAATTTTCTAAATTTATTGAAAAACTTCCTGAGTGGTGCTCACCTTTGGTTTGATGCCAGCCCCGTGGGACTGGGCTGTGTTAAATCCCTGCATTTCTTGGATGTGAAAGGATGGTCTAACTCTGTTGTGAAGTAGTTACGTGGGAATAACAGTTTAATTTTCAATTAAACACTCTAAATATATCAGTCTGGCTTCCATTATAGGCAGTACTGTGGTTAGGGGAGCAGTGCTGCCAACCCCAAGGCTACCAGGCCAGTCCTCTGAATCATGGAAAGAGTATTCCATGAGTCTAAATCCTGTTATAACTTTCAGGTAGTTACTTTGCTGGCTTCATCCTATGAGTACAAGAAGAAGGAGAGAGCTTGAAAGAGGCTCTCAAGCAGGGATGAGAAGCTGGGCTTTGTTTCTGGAGCAGGGATGCTCCTCCACACTGATACCTGCCCCTGTGCCATGCTGCTGTTCTTCTCAGCTTCAAAGCACAAATCATTCTCTCCTTTTTTCTCAGAATTTCACCGATGCACCTCACAGAAGTGGGATGGCCCTGCCTGGAAGAGCTTTTGCATTTATGAGCTATTTTATGTTTTGACTCATCAGACAGGACTTCAAGAAAGTACAGACTGTCTCTGCCTGACTTTATGTTCAATTTCAGAGCCGTTGAAGCTACCACCTACTTGTCACCATGATGGCATTTGCCATTTCTGTCTGCACAAACAAAACCTATGTGTTAGGGGACACAGGGTAAAACCCATTGCCTTAACCCTGTCTTTCCACTTCTGCCTCTCTGCAGGTCACAGGTGTCTTACCCCAGTGCTGTGAGGTGGTGGATCAGCAGCATTCAGCAGCTTTGTGTTTCCCAGCTTCTGCCTTCAACCCTCCTACACCAGTCTCATCTTCACCAGTGATCACCAGAGAGAAGAGTAGAGGATGTAAACCACCCCAGACAGGGACATTTTAATGAGCAGAGGGAGCACAACAAGGCATGAGTGCTCTCTTAAATCAACCTAGAGTTAGAGACAGTCCCATGCTATTTGAAGATAAAATAAAATTTAATGCATTAGCCCTTCAAGAATTACCAGTGCATCTCCCCTTGGCTACCTTCAGAAACACTTTTTAAATATTGAAAATCCCACTGAGCCTTCACTATGAAACTTTAATGGAGACAGATTCTCTGAATCTGCTGAAAGGATATCTTTGCAGCATATATTGCTGCATTTCAGCTAATTTACTGGGCTTCTTTCTCTCCAGCATCTTTCCTTTCAGTATCTTTCTTCTTTCTCTCTCTCGTGTTAGTTCTGCTCTTTGTTTCATTTTTCATTTCCTCTTCTCTTCTAGCCAGACTTAATTAAACTTTCTAGACAGCTTTTTTCCCCCTTCATTTGATTTTAGGCCAGATATTTTCCACTTTTTTTCTTTTTTTTTTTCCCCTTTTTGGCTTCATTTTTTTCCTGTGGCTTTAGATGAGCTCTTTTTTCTCCTGCCTCTTTCTGGGCTTCCATATTTTTTTTCTGACAACAAAGATTCTAATTAATCAAATGGCTTAAAATGGTCAGAACAAGCCATTCTCTGACAGACCACTGGAGCTCAGGAGAAAATCTAGCTCTCAATAAAATATGACCAAATATAGGGTGGGCATAGCATAGTCTTCCAGATGCTGATAACCTCCTGCACCCCTCTGAGTGATACTCTTCATATCACTGGTCAGATATCTCATCTGAATTTAGGGGATCACAATATGGCATCTGTCTCTGAGGCACTTACCTTGTCACCAGACCATGCTTCAACATGAAGACCCCAGGTGTCTTCCTCCTGTGTCCTGCAGCACTGGAGAAGCTGAGAATGACCAGCCTAGACTAGGAGAAGAGCTCTGGTAGTCACTAACAAATCTATCTATCTATCTATCTATCTATCTATCTATCTATCTATCTATCTATCTATTTCCCTTGAATATATTACTATAAAGGAAATAAGAAACATGAAAAACAGAACTGTGTAGTAGTTCAATTTCAATGTGCATTGTGCCCCCCTGGAGAAAAGGTGCCAAGAAAAAAGTTGCTAGTGCAAGGGGAATGAAGCAAGAGTGGAGAGCAGAGCAGAGCACCCAGAAACACCACCCAAGGGAGAAAGTTTCAACAAATTATTTTAAAACTACATTACACCTTCTAGATCCATTCCCCTGCTCCTTGTAGACCCATTTCTAAGCATTCCTTAAGGACTCTGGTTGATATATGAATCTATATTTTTTTCTCTCTCTTGCTATCATTTTATGGAAGATACATTGTATCATAAATTACCCTTCTGCTTTGTTATCTAAAAAAATAATTAAACCTTCCACTTTGTCATTTAAAAAGTAATAATTATGTTCAATATCCACACTGCTCATACTAAACCATGCACACAAAACACCAACATCTTTGTTCTACTATTTGACCAACAAATAAAGCTACTATCACCTTTCTGAGCAAAGCACTTAACTTACATGTATCAGCACAATCAAGTTCAGTTTGCTGGTACTAAACACATCTCTTACACATTCATTTTTCCCTGACAGTATTTCTACAAGGCTAAGAAGTGTTTCTATAGGGTCACAGTCTGGACATTGTGCTGATGAATAAAGTCACTGCAGAGGTTGGTTGTATCAGCTCTGAACAGACTTAAACTGGGAAATCGAACTTGCCAGAGCTTCTTAGGAAGACAGAAAATAATTCCTCCTCTTACTCAGCTAATATAGATCCTGATATGAAGCAGCTGCTGCTCTGTAAGTCCTGAAACCACTTCACAGTCTTGTTGAAGTGCTTCAGGGCTGACATGCATCTTAATGTCTCACTGACTCTTCAGAACCAGAGGGACTGGCATAAGCCAGTTAATAAGAAAGGATAAAAATTAAAGGAACTGAGAAATGAAGAAGTGGATGGAGAGTTGTCTCGCTCATTTCCAATGATCTGGAGATTGAAGACAGAGCATCAGCATTACTTCTGATATTTGT
The DNA here is from genome assembly GCA_013401355.1 of Ceyx cyanopectus. NCBI lineage: Eukaryota > Metazoa > Chordata > Aves > Coraciiformes > Alcedinidae > Ceyx > Ceyx cyanopectus. The sequence continues at coordinate 32,698 of VYZU01070791.1, forward strand.
TTCCCTGTCAGCTTGTAAGGGAGAGACCCCACACCAGAAGGAAGAAAATCTGTCGTTGTAGGGAAAAAAGGAGGCTTCAAACACAAAAACAGTTCCTGGAGCACAGGGAACAGATGGGTTTAGAAGACATGAAATTCCATCTGAAAACTTTTCATGTTGATTCAAACTGATACCTGGAGAAATAATTAGCAACAAACTGGTATGGCAGACCTTTATTCCATCAACTGTCTCTTTTTCATGATCCAGACAGTAACTCTGTAAGGCTTCATGCTGACAAATTCTTATTTGTTGCCAGGCATGCTGTCAGGCTGGGGACAAAGTCACATTACAGGTAGGAAGAGCTTGATGGAAATTCATGCCTTTCATCTAGAAGTTGTTTTTTTTTACCAAATTGCAGCTATCTGGAAGATGGTCACTGGTTCAAGTGGTTCTGGTACATGAGCAAGGAAGCCAGCTGAGACATGGTTGGAATTTACAAGTGCCTCTTTCTTATTCTCTGCTGATCAGGGAACCCAGGGCTCAGACAAGTGACTTTAGGTGGGCTGGAACCTTATGCAGTCATTCAGATTATTTGAGCCAAACTCTGTAGTGGTATAGAGACCTCAAAGAAAAAATATAAATCTCATAATGATGAGCAGTGACTGGGAACTGGAAAAACATGTTGATCCATGAATGGAAGGAAATACCTATGTAATCAAGCCTGAGCTCTCCCAGGAGGCAGTGGCCGTCAGCTGAGGCAACATCCCCACCAGCTGGTCAATCTGCAGAGAAGTTGCTCCACAACATCCACAGCACCTGCTGCCACGTGGGTAGGATGTAGAGGAGGGATGCAATGTGGACAGCATGATGTGGGAGCTTGGAGGAGAGATGGGATAGCTGTGAAGGAGCTTCCTCCACTGGAACCAGTCTTTCTTAGTGGCACTGCTCCTGGAAAAGCTTATATAAATATTAAGGTTTTGCATACGTATAAACACCTGTGTTATTTCTCCATCTCTTAATCACAGCAATAAGACTTGGAGCAGACATGGTTTGTGCCAGACCACTGAGTCTGGATTATCTCTAAAAAATGACTTCATGACATAGGAATAGGTCCATTAGAAGCCTGTCTATAGGTCCACAAGCTGTATAAGAAATATATAGCTATAAAATAACAATTAAAACATAAATGAGCAATCCGTAACTTCCCACAAGGGCTATAAGGAATGCCAGATGTCTTTTTCTGCATCTCAGATTGTGCTGAAGGATTTTGAAATAAAAATTATAATAAGGGTAGTCCAGAAAGGTTCCAACTGCAGAATGCAAAATTGCTAATAATAACCTGAGGTCTGAGGTAAGTTACATTATTAATAAGGAAAGCATTGGCAGACCTAATTCCTAAGAAATCCCTTCATATTAAAAGAGGCAGATTAACCATATGGGTTTTGCAGTTTAAATGGGAGCAGAGAAATTTCTCTCTTAACCTGTTCCCTAGAGGTATGTCACAGTTTAGGGTCAGGGCAGGCCCTTAGACCTGTAATAGACACTTTCTTTTAACCCCTCTTCCTCCCCAAAGGGGAAGAGAAGGGGAATAAGGGAAAGAGATGTAGCCATTAGAAAAGGAAACTAGAACAGCTTTAATGAAAATAATAGTAACAAAAAATGGACTATATAGAATTATATACAAACCCAGTATAGAACCCATCAGACTTGAGAAACTAGTTATCTTTTTCCACATGTGACCATCAGCCACAGCACAGGGCCGAGACACATCAAATAGAGTGACATTTTTAAAGTGGTGATTGACATTTGGGAAGCAAAAGTAGGTCCCATTTCCAAAGGAGATACATCTGTTCTTCATATTTCATGAATATCATTGAAGCACAAATAATCATAAAAAAAACCAAACCAACAAACGCATCTTGTGCCAATTTTCAGGTACCCAAAAGAAGCAGAAAATAAAAATAATATAAATAAATTCCTCAAAATAAAAGGGGGAAAAAAGTAATGTTAGTTTTTAACTCCTTATTTTGTTTGCTTGCATTCAAAACTGGTTTGGTGGGGTTTTTTTTTTGGTTTGTTTTATTTGGTTGGGTGTTGTTTTTTTTTTTGCTTGTGAGAGCTATTGAACTCTTTTATGTTAGCTTCTAAAAGAAAATTCTAATGCTCCTCAGATTATTTTGACAGCATGTTATCTCTGGACAGTCTCTGTGCACCAGAGCAAACTCCAGGCATCAGAGAGGCTGCCCAGCATGCTGCTGATTGAACAGCTCTGAAAGCAGGAGAGTGATTGCCACCACATATTATGGGAACAGATCGATGTAGAACAGGTCATGTAGAAATAATTTCTGATGCTAGAAACCTTATCTTCTCAAATCATAACCTGTAGCTCAATAAAGTTACAGATCTTTTTCTGCTCCTGGTTTTTTCACACCAGTGGCAAATAACAGGTAAATAATATCTTCCATTGAGGTTTTTTTTTTAACTGAAACAATAGTTCAAGTACTAAGTTCAAGGAGGATGCTGCAAGGGAATGTCAACCAGGCATCACTCCAAAAGCCATGTAATGTTTAAATCTGGATCAACAACACTTCAAACATCAGAGATGATTTTTTTAATAGGTTTTTAATCAACTCTGGTTTGCATTGTTTTATTAATATTGCTTTCATGATCCCAGCCTCCTTGTTCACAGGTCTTATTGCTATGTGGGCCACAGCAACCAAGCCTGCTCCCATCCAGATAGGGATCAGGCAGATGTGTTGTTCTACCAAGGTTGCATCCAGTTCCCACTGGAATTAATCAAAGCTTTTCTACTGCTGTGAGCAAGTTAGACAGTCTAAACAAAGACAAAACAGGCTACTCTGATGCTGGTAAAGAGTAGCTACTGTTACTACAGCTTTGCTCCAGTGAGTATTGGTTAGGACCCATCCTCATCCTAGCTTTGTGCAATTTGACTCTAATTCTTCATTCCCCCAGCAAGTCCTAGGTGGTTCTTAGAGCCCTAAATGAGTGATCCTCACTTCACCTGACAAAAAGGATGGAAACAGCAGAAATCCAGGCATCTACCTACTGAAAAACCATCTTCATTTCTTCCCCATTTCCCCCTTAAGGGACACACCACCACCTATGATGGTCTACAGGAAGCTGCCCAAGCAGGGGTCAATGTTGGTGCAAAACACAGAATGATAGAATTGTCTGGTTGGAAGAGACCTTTAAGATCATCAAGTCCAACCATTTACCCTGCACTGCCAGGGTCCCTAAACCATGTCCCATAGAACATCTTGCAATTTAGGTGAATTCTCACTACTCCTGGATAATACAAGTGTTGCACTGGGAAGGATGACAAATGCGGGAGCCTGGGATTGTTCCCACACTCACACACCTCCCCCATTCTCTTTTTTTTTTTTTTTTCATTCAATAATAATCAAAGTAATATTCAAACTATCTCCTAGTCCAGACCAGATCTGTCTCAGGTGGCAGCCGGAATCGAGAAAAGCCACACAAGGTAACAATATTAGAGCTTTGTAATGAAAGACAGCAACATGAAGACACATCAGGTTTCGTTGTAACAACGGAGATTGGTGTTTATTGTTAAACTTTTTTTGCAGGCACTTCAAAGGCTCTGCCACTAGATGGAGCAAAAGCTCGCTTAAAAGTTGACATATTTTATTGTATTCCTCTTAAAAAAGGAGAAAACAGACTAAATCTCAATAAGATAAGGATGATTTTACCGAGAAAACAAGTGCCCAGAAGAAACAGCTGCAAAGCATCATCATTTAGAGCACAAAAGGTGCCTCCATTAAAAAACAGAGATGCAAATGGTGTTGGATCATCACGTAGATCCCAGCAGAGCTCATGGTGTGTGATTCATCCTGTCCCAGAGCAGATGTGTTGATGCAGCACTTGGTTTAGTGGTGACCTGGCACTGCTGGGTTAACAGTTGGAATTTATGATCTTAAAGGTCTCTTACAATTAAAATTATTCTATGATTGTACAGACATGCAGGGATTTGGAAAATGAAACCTGTTTTTCTGTCTACCTAAAGGTAAATTGATGCAAACCAAAGCAAATAAATAAAAGCTGAAACTTTAGGTAACTGAGCTGCATTATCAATTAACACCTGGGAATATGTCTGTGAAGTGCATAATTCACAGTGGAGCACTGGAGCCAGGACACAAAGACTAGAGAAGATGGTCTTTCCTGTCTGCATGGGGACCCACATCATTGCTTGCACATGCAGACATGGCTCTGCCCAGGGCTTGGCCAATTCACACTCTTCTTATGCTAGGTTTACCCCCCAAAAAAACCTCTATTTAGACCTTAAAAGAACTTGCCCTCATTTGTGTGCTCCAGTTTGGTGAGATTTTACTTGAAAGCAAATCATCTCAGTTTAAGGCATGACTGCAATCCCTGCTCACCCTGTGCTGTGCAGGTTATGGTGATGGACAAGCTGCTTCTCAGTTGCTTGCAAAGTGGGTGGTTTAAAAGACAATTTTAAAAGACAGCATGAGGATAAAGCAGCTCTGCTGGCCATGCTATTTGCTCCTTGGGGAGAGGGAATCACCTGAGCAGGGGAATGCCAGCATACATCTCCATCCCATCATGGTCAGCTGGTAAAAAGGATGATAAAAAAGGACTCCTAAGTAAAAGCAAATTGGCCATCTAGAGATCATTTTCCCCCTAAACTCTGAAATAGAGGGGTGTCATCTTTCAGAGCACTTCCAGGTCTGAATCTGCAGAATGAGGAAAAACAGGATAAAAAGAAATATCTTCTCGTAGTACAACTAAAATAGTGCAGGTTCCTGCAGCATAGGATGTAAAAGACTATCCAAACCCATCTCTCAAGATCTCCCAGCAGGCAGCTAGCCCAGAATCTGTGGGTCTAGCCATCAGCTACAGTAGCCAAGAAAGCATCTTTGAGAAGTCTGTGGTTGCACTGTGCTTTTCCCATTGTGACGTCCACTAAAAGAGCAGATTAACCCAGGCTAGACATAATGATTAGGAAACAGATGGCCGTGGTGCAGGAAAGCAGCTCGTGTACTGATGGAGCGAGGCATATCCGGCTCATGGGAGCACCTTGAAGAGAACAGAGGCTTCAAGATTTATGAGGGAGGTCAGGACAACTTGTTCTTAGAAAATCCTAGGGACGTGTCAGCACCATTACACAGTCTTTCAAGGGGATCAGACTGAAAAAAATAGATAATGGGGATGGTTTTCTTTGTGTCACTTTCACCATTACTCTGATTTCTCATCAGTTTTAAGCTGACCTCTGCATGCACAGCACGTTGTGCCTTCCAAGTGCCACAGCATGAACTGGAAAGAAAGTTAGCAAGGTGCTATAAGCTATATAATGTATTTCATTACATAAAGTAAACTTATTTAATGACATGGAGCAAAAAGTAGAAAGCTCATCGAACAGCAGGATCTACCATGGATTATACTGCTCATCATCTCATGTAACCCTGGAAATTGATCCAAAATTTCCTTGCAGAAAGACAGCCTTTCAGAGAAGACAGGCTAGACACCTGTACCTACATGGGAGAGGGCAGGCATTCAGCCACCAGCCTTTCAAGTGAAGGAACAGGTTATGAGTGGCTTGAGAAAGGCACCTGAACTGTGGTGTCAGGGCTGCAAGCACAGGGTACACCCCAGCTCCTGGGGGAGAAATGTAGCTTTGTGATGCAGCACCGTGATCCTTACTTGGAGGAGTCAGGGTCACCCCATTGCTTATGGGGTGCCTGTGGCCAGGCACCTCTCATGCAGCTGGGGAAGAGCAGGGAGGATGGGTTGGGGCTTACAAGCCAACAGAAACACTAAACACAGCTCACAGAGATTCAGTGTTCACATCCAACAGTGCCATTGCTTGTTTTTCCCATGCCAAATTCCTAACTCGAATTTGCAAATATTCATCTTTTCCTGCTTCCTATAGATCATGTCTTCAGTAGTATACAAAACTCCTTACTTTGACAGAAGTCAAGAACTGTGTAAATACAAAACCAAAAACGGCTTTTCGATACATGTCTAAAAAAAAATCCAGCAGAGATTATAGAAGCACATATCGAATACAAAGTCTGATTCTTTCAGGTTTTCATAGATTCATAGATATTAGGGGTTGGAAGGGACTTAGAAGATCATCTAGTCCAACCCCCCTGACACAGCAGGATCACCTAGACCAAGTCACCCAGGAACAGATCCAGGCGGGTCTTAAGTGTCTCCAGAGAAGGAGACTCCACAACCCCCCTTGGGCAGCCTGTTCCAGAGCTCTGGCACCCTCACTGAGAAAAAGTTCTTCCTTGTGTTGACCTTAAACCTCTTGTGCTCCAACTTGTTTTATTTCCATCCTAGTGACACAGCACAATTCTTGCCACAAAACTTATGGGAGATCTTAAAGTCTGTGAACCCATGCAAGCAAATGCAAATAAAATGGCTTTGTGTATGACTAAAATAATGCCAACATCTATGGTCATTCCATCCCCATTAAGCAAGGAGTCCTTGCAGTAATGTGGAGCAGCATCTAGGTGTTGCCAATCCTCTGTGTCAGAGTTGATTGTTTACATGAACTGCAAGTGGCTGGCACTTTTAGCAAAGGGTTTTAACCACTCAGGGGCAATTTTTATTTAAGTTTAGCTATCAGGGTCTCAGGTTTGTATTTCCTCCTGCAGCCAGTCAGTAGGTTCAGATTAACAAGGCTGTAGCTAATGGTGCTGTGTGCACATATATTCCTGGCCCAGCTGTGTTGGAGATATTTCATGTTAATGATGCTCACGAGTTCATCTCTGCCATACATGAAATATCGAGTAGCTTTCAGGCACTCACTTCTGCAGAAGAACATGCCTGGACTTATCACTTAGTTATTGCCCTCATTAAGGTTAATAGCCCATAAAGGTTCTCCACCTTCCATTCTTCCCATTAATCAACAGGGATACTTGGCTTATTAAAAATCAGGATGGAGAAGAGAGGAAGTCAGAAAGTAAGTTGCCTCTGGGACAACAAACCAACACTGGTACCGTCCCTGGAGTCCACCAATGATATACAACACACAAAAATTATGAAGGCACTGAGGACTCAGATTTAACAATATTGAGCTTGTTTAATGGTTTTGTACATGCCCCAGATCTGCCTCTGCCTCCTCTTGTTGGCTCCCTCCAAACTATTTTCTTTTTCTTCC
>VYZU01070791.1:40142-51194 GCA_013401355.1 Ceyx cyanopectus
GGACTGGTGTGACATGTGACCTCCTAGAGATTAGAGGTGGCCACAGGCACATCTGACAGGTGTCCATGGCACAGCTTCCTCACCAGGCACTTGCCCTGCATTTTGGTCACAACGACCCCAGGCAATGATACAGGCTTAGGGAACAGTGGCTGGAAATCTGTCCTTCAGGAAAGAACTTGGGGGTGCTGGTGAACACGTGAAGATGAGCCAGCAGTGTGCCCAGGTGGCCAAGAAGGCCAACAGCATCCTGGCCTGTATCAGAAATAGCATGGCCACATGGACAGCAGGAGTAGGGAAGTGATCGTGCCCCTGTACTTGGAACTGGTGAGACCACAACTTGAGTGCTGTGTTCAGTTCTGGGCCTATCACCACAAGAAAGACATAGAGTTGTTGAAGTGAATTCAGAGAAGGTCAGCCAAGCTGGTGAAGGGTCTGGAGAAAAAGTTCTATGAGGAGTGGCTGAGGGAATTTGGATTGTTTAGTTTGGAGGAGGCTCAGGGAACACCTTATTGCTCTCTACATCTACCTAAAAAGAGGTTGTAGTGAGGTGGGTGCTGGTCAGTTCTCTCAAGTAAATAATGACAGGACTAAAAGAAATGGCCTGATGTTGCACCAGGAAAGGTTTAGCTCAGCTATTAGGAAGAATTTCATTACTGAAAGAGTAGTAAGGCACTGGAACGATCTGTCCAGGGAAATGGTAAAGTCAATATCCCTGGAGGTATTAAAAAAATGTGTAGATGAGGCACTTCAGGTCATGCTCTAGAAGGATGGTGAGGTGGTTTGGTTTGGGTTTTGGGTTGTTGGGGTTTTTTTGTGTTGACATTTGGATGTGGCGATCTTAGAGGTCTTTTCCAACTGTGACAATTCTGTGACTCGAGGATTCTGTAAAGCCTCTAGGCAGAAGTTCCCTTCTCACTGCTGAGGATTTGCCCTGCTGCACATGTGGCAGTCTGGGCAAAATCTTCAGGTTGGGAGCCAACATCCTTATGGCAACTCCCAGGCCAGTGCAGCAACAACAGTGGCTATGGAAGGACTAGAAATCTCCAAAAACATCTGTTGCTGCTGGGGCATAGGTACAGGTCTGTGGTAACACTGTGTAATGGGGTGAGATGGGAAGATGCTGGCATTGATCCTGTCCAGACTAGTTGAGGTGCCAGAAGTAGAAGTGTTGAATTAGCACTGTGCTAGAATATTTCCTGGCTGAAGGAAAAAACATGACCAGAAGCAAGATATTTGCTTCATCCCACTTCTTGCAAAGTATTTTCTCAGACCAATAGTCAGAGCCCACAAGAAGGTTATTCTCTGGGACACCCAATCTGTTCTGGTTGATACCAATAATTTGTATCCTGAAGGCTTTTAAGCACTACCTATGATATCATTCATTAATATAACCCTGCTCCAGTAGTTTCTCTGCATCCAAGACACTGCCATTAATCTAGAAAACCACTGCTGGCAAATATCAGCACAGTCAACCTAAAAGAAAAATGTCCACTTAGCTGGTGTGTAGAGGATAATGAAGTTTCTCCCCAAGGTTGGTCATCACAATAATGTTAGAAGAGCTATATTTTTTTTCAGGTGAATGTCACATTAACAGCTTGATGGAAGACCACGGAACACAGATAACTTATTTTAAATAAAGATGAGTAATCCCTAATATAAAAATGCAGAAAGTAAAGGTCTCATTTTTTAATATATATATTTTTTTAAATTTAAAGATAGTCTCTTATTCTCTACCAGAGTCTTTACATTCATGGGGATTTTTTTTGAGGATGGAGGGACAGAAAAGCATCTTTGATTCATGTGTAGGATGTGCAGCTGTTATGAATCCTACTTTGTTCTTTCACATATCTATTTACTTCTCCTTTAAACCAAAAGACCTAAATGCAAATACAGGCAGCTCATGCTAGAATGTTAAGTAACAATTGCAAACCACTGTCTAGAGACATTTTGTACAATCAATCTGAAAAGTTAGTTAGGAAAACCCACTGAGAACATCCAGACTTTCCCCTCCAGATGGAGTGTTTCATCCCCTGCAACAATGATCTAATATTACATTTGTCACTATTGACTTCCTGAGCCAAGTCAGTTCTGCAGGGATATGTGCTCTTCAGCTTAGGAATGAAATTTTATCTGTCAGGAAAATACTTGCTGAAATAATTCATCCATAACACCTTTATTTAGCTTAAGAATAAAAAGAAACACGCTCACTGCCCTGCAGAAGCCCTTAGACTTAGGCAACAGACCGAGACTCTTGAGTTGGGTGAGATAACTCCCCATGTAAATGAGGAGTTATTCACTCCTCCTAGTTGGATGCTTGTTCCTAGCTTGCTTTGCTGTGGCCTTGCTGTCCTGCCTTTGTGCCCTCAGGAGCAGGTCAGGCTGAGCAATTAATGCCTGTCACATGGACAAGTGCTATAGGAAGCTGTACCCCACAGTACTTGCTCCTGTATGTGCTAAGCTCTCCATAAAACGTGACTGATGGAGATTTCTCCACTGATGAAAATCAGAATTGGGAATTCAACCAAATTCAAACCATGATGGTCATGGACTTCCCCAGCTCAGTGCAACCTATGCCTCTACATCTGAGATGGACACACCAAGCTCCCTAAGTACAAAGAAATGAAGAGAAGCTGTAAAATTTTGGTTTGGTGTTGTGATTAATGTTCTCACAGGACAGACCTCTGAAGGTGATGGGTCAAGCTGTCATTTCTCCCCACTGACTAAGAAGGAAGCCTAAAGCTACACTGAGGGTATCTGCATTTAGCAGTGTATAAACCATATAACATGCTTATGTAATGTGTGTTAAACTGAAAAAGTTCACAACGATTTCCCTTAGTTAATAATTCTTGATACAACAGATGAGAGCTGGAGCTGTGTGAAATTTAACCTTAAATTCTAGGTCTTTGGCTGATTTTAATTTAAAATGCATTTCTTAGTATATTCATGGAAAAATAATGGCACAGCAAGTGATCAGTGGCATCTGTGACTAATTGCAAACAATCACAACATGAAATTATATTTTCAAGTCTTTAATTAGCTGGAGAATGTGTCCCCTGATTATTTCTAGTATGCTACTGTACTGCCTGACCTAGCACACAAAAGCCACTGTTTTCTTTCAAGGTCATGATAACATATATTCTCTAGTGATTCCACATACTGTAAAGCAAACTATGTGATTTTCAACCTATTATTAGTTAAAACTGGCTTAAGAAAACCCTCTCTCCTGACCAAGGGAAGTTGCAAGTCATATACAACACAATGTTTATATGCATTGCAGATTTGGCTGCAGAGCTTTTGTTGGACTGCTACCTTTTGCTTCTTGCTGAGATCCTTGAATCTACCTTCTGTGAGCAAGTCATTACTCACAGTTACTGAACGTTGTAGGTAGTACAACAGTGGCATGCCCTAGCTGGACAATGTCCTGCAGTGCATTTTGCACCATCTGGTAATTCACCTAAAGCAGTGGCTGCAGCTCCAGAAATGCTTAAGAAGAAAAAATGAACCTGTGGCTTCACTTGAGGTAGGGGCTGGGCTGCTGCTGGCCTGACTTCTCTCAGTTATACCACTGAAGGAGACTTAGCCTTGGGGTCATCCTGCAACACAGCAGATCTGCCACACAGCAGAACGTCAGACCTGTACTGAAGATGGCTGAGAAAAAGTAGGTAAGTATGGATTATTTCAGAGCACATGGACCTGTCATCATGTCTGGCAGGTAGTGTTACCATAACCCTGTTGATCCTGGGATGTTTACCTGATGGCAGCCAGCAGCAGCAGCAAACACATCTGCACGTGGGGAAGTCCCCCAGAAAGCTCAGGCCAGTCTCTGAAGGGATGCACAACAAGTTTTCATCTCAGCTACAGCTAGACCTCCCTATTCTCAAAACCAGCTCAGCAGCATCTTTCACATAGAATCATAGAATGTTTAGGGACCTCCAAAGGTCATCTAGTCCAGTCCCCCTGCAGTGAGCAGGGACACCCTTAACTAGACCAGCCTGCTCAGAGCCTTGTCCAACCTCACCTTGAATATGTCCCCAACCACTTCCCTGGCGAGCCTATTCCACTGTTCTACCACCCTCAAGGTAAAGTATTTCTTCCTGATGTCCAATCTAAATCTACTCTTGTCTAATTTAAATCCATTACCCCTCATCCTTTCACTAGAGGCCCTTGGAAACAGCCCCTCTCCAGCCTTCCTGTAGCCCCCTTCAGGTACTGGCAGGTGGCTATAAGATCACCCCGGAGCCTTCTCTTCTCCAGGCTGAACAACCCTAGCTCCTGTCCCCTGTCCCCATAGGGGAGTTGTTTCAGCCCTCTGATCATCTTTGTTGCCCTCCTCTGGACCCGCTCCATCAGGTCCAGATGCTTTCCTGTGTTGAGGGCTCCAGTACTGGATGCAATATTCCAGGTGAGATCTCACCAGAGCAGAGTAGAGGGGCAGAATCACTTCTCTCCATCTGCTGACCACACTTCTCTTGATGCAGCCCAGGATGCCATTGGCCTTCTTGGCTGCAATTGCACACTGCTGGATCATGGCCAGCTTCTCATCCACCAACACCCCCAAGTCCTTCTCTGCAGAGCTGCTTTCCAGCACCTCATCCCCCAGCCTGGATTGATAGTGGGGGTTGTTCTGACCCAGGTGCAGGACCCTGCACTTAGTCTTGTTGAACCTCATGAGGTTCACCTGGGCCCACCTCTCCAGCCTACCCAGGTCCCTTTGGATGACAACTTATCCCTCCATCCTTTCAAAAGCACCACTCAGCTTGGTGTCATCTGCGAACTTGCTGATGGTGCTCTCAATCCCATTGTCAAAATCATTAATGAAGATATTAAAGGTCCCAGTACAGACCCCTGAGGGACGCCACTGAGACTTACTTCCTAAACTAGGGGAGGAGGTTCACCTCCTAAGCTGGGGGAGAAAGTTCACTCTTTCTAAAATGGGAGATTAGAAATGGTTGCAGTCTGCCAGGTCTTGGTGATACCTCCATTATAATCTGGCCCCTACCCAGTCAAGCCATCCATCATGGTTTCCTTGAGAAGGATGGGCCAAGAGACAGGCAAAAACTGTGGGTAATAACTGAGAGTATTCCCCATGGTCCAGCTGGGCCTTGGTACTCATGACCCACAAACATCTCATCCCACAGAGACCTTGCACGTGTCAATGAATTAAGATGAAACTGAGTGACATCAACTGAGGAGACTCCAGGCATGTTTGGAGAAGAATGGATCAAGCCAAGTCCTGCAGACTGGAGCCTACCAGCACTGTGCAGAGCCAGAGAGCCTCCAGTACAACACCAGAGGAAGACTCTTTGCATCTTGCACTGCAAAAGCAATGTCAAAAAATGACACTCAGGACATCTTTCTTCAGCCAAGTGCATTAGCACCTGAGAGAAGGACAAGCACAGACACCCTGAATTTTTCAAAGAGAAAAAGCCTGAAAAGACAGGTCAGGAGTACATCCCTCCTCAGCAGAACAAAAAATGGCATATTTGCTTTTTTTGTCTGGTATTCTTGCACAATTTTTGCATTTAAATTGTTCTACTTTACAGGATTCATGGCCTTAGTCCATTATACCATGTAGCTGCTGCTAAATGTATTAGGAGGCTCATTGTGTTTGCTCATGCCTCCAGCAAGGGTAAACATACTCAGCTTCTGACATATGTGGACAGTAAATGTTCCACAGCAACAGGGTACCAGCTATATTCAGCTTATAAATCAGATGTCCATAATCCACTGTTAAAAAACCCAGATGTTATTAATTTGCTATTATTAGATGCTATTAGTACACACAGTGAGACATTTTCCTTTTTAAGCACTATTAGTAGGTAAGGACTCTTATTAATTATCTGCCTTATCATTGTAGTCTGTGCAGGCTTTTCTGGCATATTGGATTTTTCAGCTTTCCCACACAGCAGAAGCCAAAAAGCTGTGTTTCTCTTGGATGTCTGTTCTGTCACCTTTATAGCTTCCTATAGCTTCCCTGTCTGATAAACCCAGCTCTCCCTCAGGAGGGAGCTGTGTAGCACGTTACCTGGCCTGCACAGGAAGCCCACACAAGCATCAAAAGTCTTGAGATGATGGACTTCCATGCATGCTTAAGAGCTGAAAGCACAAGTAGAAGGACTAAAAGTCAAAGGCTTTGCCTGACACTACCCTAAACCTGAAGGGGACACACATTCAGGAAAAGCCTAACACCTCTCACGGGAACACAGGGATGTCTGGTCTTCTGCAGACCACAAAATCCACCACCACCTCCATTATCCTGGGTTCAGAAGATGTAACAGCACCATGAAAGAGCATAAAATCTGCTCCTGCTATATCAGATATCTATATATACAGAATAATTATCTGGTTGTATTTCAAGGCTAAAGGAAAAGAGATGAAATGAGACCTTGTGACCTTGTGTCACTTGGTGCTATATCCATATTTGCAGTAAGATAGGCAAAAGGTGATGGACATAGCACTGGAAAGGAAGGGCAACAATACTGCAGATCCACCATACCCAAGCAATGGTCCTGGGTCCAAAGCAATGCACAAACCCTTTAAAAAAAGTCTGGAAACTTGGCAATATTAGCAGGGGGTCAGATTCGAAACCCAAAGATTTCAGGAGTGTGATGATTTTTATTTTTTTTTAATAAAACCCAGTCATTTATTTTGAGATCTTCAGGAGAAGTCAGTAACCCACCTTAGGCCATACACAGTGTCTTGTGTTTCAGAAGCAGCCTGGGGCCAGTGCCCCATAGCTCTGAATTGCACACCACTGGCATCCATGGGGACATGTATGTAATAGTGCTGGACCAGAGCTGATTTGATAACCCAGCAAGGAGATCCAGATCATCTCAGCCACATCCAAACATTTTGCAAATACCTTCTCTGATAAACCACATCCATGGCAGCATCTGGTTTAGTCTTGTGTTTATTTTATGGATGCTCTTTCCTGGAAATTGTTTCCCTTTTCCATGGGCTCTGCTCCTGCTGGGACAACCCCAAAAGTCCTGGGAGAAACCAGAGTGCTTCTAATGAGCTTGATGCATAATTTCCTATCAGATTTATACTGGAAGTAAAAGGAGTGAATTAGCCAGTATTTTAAACCAAGAGGGGAGATGGAGACAGCTCCAGAGATATTGAGACAAACTTGCAGCACACATTACAGTGAAAGCTGGAAGGCCTCAGTGGCATCTAGCACCAGAGAGCAAACATTTTCATCACAAAATCAGCTCATTGCCTCTTTTTAATCCACCAATGTTCTTTAATTTCCCAGGTGACCTTGGGCAACATGGTACATTAACATTACTGCTAAAATGGAAATGATACTGTTCCCCCCTTTGTTGCCCATTTACCCCATAGGTGAGATGCCTCAGCACCTTCATCAGGGAGGTAAGAATTGGAACAGTGTCCTCATTCTCCCAGTGATGTCCTATGATCTTGCACATGCAGCAGTAGACACACTTGAATTTATTATTTTCCATACAATATTAACGTATTTTTCAAACTATTGGTATGTGGTTGCTTTTCATTTTGGAGAGTGTTGGTCTTGTGGCTAGATGGTGCCTTCTCTTCTGAGAGGGAGAAAGAGGAGCAGGCAACATTGGATAAGAACAGGAGGTATGAATTGTGAAAGTCTCCTCAGTTGCCAGATTCCTCTGCCCCAAACTAATTTTCTTCTTTTCACATGCAAGGGCAGAACATTACTTTTGAGGTTGCAGGGCAGGGCATGCCAGCATCTTGTATTCTCTTGTCAAACATAGGAAGGAGACACATTTTCTAATGTCAGGAGCATGAAAATGTTCTTAGTCTTCCCCTGAAAGGAGCTAGGACAGGAGGTGAATCAGAGGCCTATTGAGAAGCACTCTCCATTTAATTTAATTACTCATTCTTATAAGCCAATAGTAAAATAATTACTTTTCCTTATTTTCACCAGGCAGATTCTAAAGATACCAAAAGACAAGCCTGAAAATATCTTCAACCTAGAATATGAAATGGGGACAACTGGCAGCCCTGCATATAGCTAGCTGGCAACCCATCCAAGATGTTTGCCTTCTAATAATAGAAAGCTGGAAGAGGCATATGGAGAAATTGAGCTCAAAGACTTTTATTTCCTATGTATAAATACACTAAGTCACAGATGTCTCTGCAACCTCAATCTGCCAGCACCAAATGCAAGGAACAAACCCACAAGGAAAGACACAAAAAAAATGTGGAATAGCAAGCTCACCATACTGAAGGGTTTGATCCTGTTCCAACAGATGGGTTCTTAAAAAGCCAAGTTTTCTTTACATTGTTTTTCCCCATTAAACCAGGGCATTAGTTCCTGTACTACTAAGGAATGTCATGTTTTACTAAGAGCATATGTCTGATCATATCCTAGAGTCCTGAGTCAGCTCTACCAGAAACCTCTCTAACAGGTCTGAAGCATTGTGGAAACAACTACTGAGTAGGTAAAATCCACTTTTTACATCTGTTCTGTGACACTCAGATCAGATCCTTGCCCTGCTAATAGAAAATTTGAATTCTAAAGGATGTAAATATAATTGTCTTGTATAGCTCATAATCAGGAATATTTACAATTTGTGGCATTTACAGTCTCCAGCAGTGGAAGCAGCACTTTTACACATCACACCAGCTGGTAACCTGTAAGTCTTATGAGATAATGCATGTGATTGATACTCATAAAATCTGCAAGGGGAGCCTGTACATCCCAGGAGACCAATAGACTGTCTACAGCTTTTACAAGTTCTGCTGCAGCAGGAGGCTGAGATTGCAATTGCCAGGAGAGAAATATTTATGGGTCATGAACCTTCAGGCTGTGCCAGGAGAGCCTTCAGCTATTGTCAGGAGCGTATATAAACTCTGCTTTTATGTTACTCAGTTGTGCACCCATGGGCAAATAGAATTCATGTCAGCACTGCCAGTATCTGCTGAAAGGGTTGTAATTTTTTTTATTTTTTTTTTGGTCATTTCTTCTTGATACATAGGGCAGAGTATGACAGATTTATTATTAAAGTCATATGGGAACAAAAAGGTTTTTCTCACTTTTACTATGGAAATCAAAGCCTTGTGCAATCTGGAAAACTCCATGAACAAGGGAGAAAATGAAGGAACCTGGAAAGTAAAAGGTTGTCAGACTAAGTGAGGAGGTATTTTTAACTAAAAAAATAAATATCTTTTTTAAACTTATTTGGAATTTGTGCTTTCAGAGTGAGGGGGGGGACTCTCTCTTTTCTCAAAATATTTAGGCACACATCCTTACCATTGCTGGGAAGCAAAGAAGCCACTCAATGTCCTTTACTTCATTATTCAGTGGATCCCTGCAATAAACAAACAAACAACAAAAAAAAGCTTTGCTATTCCAAAGAATTTCAAGAAGACAAATTAAATAATATAAAAGTCCTTGCTAAAAGAAGACAGAAACATAGGCTTCATACATAAGGTTTTAAAAATATCTTGTTCCCTTCTGTAAATCTTTCAGCAATTTATGAAGCCTTTTGAGCTAATTTGTACTATATTGCAATAAAACTTCAAGCTATTATGACAGCAGCTGTCATTTGGTGCAAAAGAACATATATAATCAGCCATGAAACACCTTCCTGCTGATAGGAGTCAGAAAAAATTAAAGAACAAGGTTAATGTCATCACTGAATGTATTTGCAATGCAGCAAACACCATCACAAGTAACAGCACAATTCAAATTAATTTCCAGAAGGCCTTGAGCAGACCCCTTTCAAATTGTAAGAAGAAATTTATTAATAACTGAATCATGGTACAGCAGTAATAGAGCTGTGAGAAAAGCTTGTACATTTTCTCCAGCAGTATCTGTTTCTCTAATAAAATACATTATCTCTCACTCCAAAATTCTGCCTTTCTGGAAGCATTCCTAGGACCTACACATACTATTATTAACTAAGGAGCAGTAAATGTCATGGAAACCTCCCCCCATTTTTTTCTGTTTGTTTTTGGTTTGGTTTTATTGGGGTGTTTTGTTTGTGTTTTTCCAGGCACTGTGATTTGGCATCTGTTCTGCCTGCTGAAACATCAGGATAAAAATCAGTTCTGGCTTGTCCAGAGCCCCAGACTGACAGGTATAAACTACTGTTTTCACTCCAACAGCAACCTCTGCAGATCATTCCTTACCCTAGTCCCTGGGTGATCTGCAAAACCATCTGTTAGCCAAGCAAAAATACAAGGAGTTTGACACTGCTACAGGAGTGGTTGAAGCCTGAATGCCATTAAGTGCCAGTGCCACAATGCCCTTGTGCTGCAGCTGTTGCCACTGGCAGAAAAACTTAAATACCCACCAAAAAGCAGTGCAACCTCATAGGAAAGGTGATATCATTGAGCAGCTACTAAGGAGATACCAGATGAAGCTACTCCCCTCCCTGTGTACAAGCATGGGCATCCCTGATACAGCAGCACTGGCACAGTGAGATGGTTGGGTGGGGAGTGGGGGGGTCCTGCCACTCTTCTGTTCCTGGTCACTCAGGGAGTACACATGGCACTGAGAAGGAGGTCAGTCTGTGGGGAGGCAGGTCATGGAAGAGGTGCTGGAGAGATGGCATTCATGTGAAATCTGGGTCTCCCAAAGGGGTTAAATACACTTTTTTTCTATGCCTTTGGGTGATCCAGCTGCAGCATGCTTTCAGTTCTATCCAATTAGCTGCTGGAATCAGCATTATGAAATGTGAAGCACATATTATTATGATTAATTTTTAAGAGGTTTTATGCTAAATAGGTTTTGTCCTAAGAGTTGTTTTAATGACCTGTTCCTGCCACCTGCCTTATCCCCCAGTGACAGCAGCCAGTCTTCCCCACATGCTCCCTCTCCTTGCCCACAGCAGCTCAGTCAGAAGTACCCCAGTCTCTTCCCTCTCTTTCCAGGAGCTGCTTTTCATGATGCCTATTGCAGCTGTCTCTGACCAGACCCCTCATGCAGGAAGACATCATCCCATTACAAGTGTCAGCACTGGGTCTTATTCCAATTGAATCCATGGGCAAAATCCCTCATGCATCCTGCAGTGAGGACAGGGTTGCTTTAAGCATTTTAGAAAGCCCTCTCTTTGT
>VYZU01070791.1:51240-69062 GCA_013401355.1 Ceyx cyanopectus
TAATTTTTTTTATTTTTTTTTTGGTCATTTCTTCTTGATACATAGGGCAGAGTATGACAGATTTATTATTAAAGTCATATGGGAACAAAAAGGTTTTTCTCACTTTTACTATGGAAATCAAAGCCTTGTGCAATCTGGAAAACTCCATGAACAAGGGAGAAAATGAAGGAACCTGGAAAGTAAAAGGTTGTCAGACTAAGTGAGGAGGTATTTTTAACTAAAAAAATAAATATCTTTTTTAAACTTATTTGGAATTTGTGCTTTCAGAGTGAGGGGGGGGACTCTCTCTTTTCTCAAAATATTTAGGCACACATCCTTACCATTGCTGGGAAGCAAAGAAGCCACTCAATGTCCTTTACTTCATTATTCAGTGGATCCCTGCAATAAACAAACAAACAACAAAAAAAAGCTTTGCTATTCCAAAGAATTTCAAGAAGACAAATTAAATAATATAAAAGTCCTTGCTAAAAGAAGACAGAAACATAGGCTTCATACATAAGGTTTTAAAAATATCTTGTTCCCTTCTGTAAATCTTTCAGCAATTTATGAAGCCTTTTGAGCTAATTTGTACTATATTGCAATAAAACTTCAAGCTATTATGACAGCAGCTGTCATTTGGTGCAAAAGAACATATATAATCAGCCATGAAACACCTTCCTGCTGATAGGAGTCAGAAAAAATTAAAGAACAAGGTTAATGTCATCACTGAATGTATTTGCAATGCAGCAAACACCATCACAAGTAACAGCACAATTCAAATTAATTTCCAGAAGGCCTTGAGCAGACCCCTTTCAAATTGTAAGAAGAAATTTATTAATAACTGAATCATGGTACAGCAGTAATAGAGCTGTGAGAAAAGCTTGTACATTTTCTCCAGCAGTATCTGTTTCTCTAATAAAATACATTATCTCTCACTCCAAAATTCTGCCTTTCTGGAAGCATTCCTAGGACCTACACATACTATTATTAACTAAGGAGCAGTAAATGTCATGGAAACCTCCCCCCATTTTTTTCTGTTTGTTTTTGGTTTGGTTTTATTGGGGTGTTTTGTTTGTGTTTTTCCAGGCACTGTGATTTGGCATCTGTTCTGCCTGCTGAAACATCAGGATAAAAATCAGTTCTGGCTTGTCCAGAGCCCCAGACTGACAGGTATAAACCACTGTTTTCACTCCAACAGCAACCTCTGCAGATCATTCCTTACCCTAGTCCCTGGGTGATCTGCAAAACCATCTGTTAGCCAAGCAAAAATACAAGGAGTTTGACACTGCTACAGGAGTGGTTGAAGCCTGAATGCCATTAAGTGCCAGTGCCACAATGCCCTTGTGCTGCAGCTGTTGCCACTGGCAGAAAAACTTAAATACCCACCAAAAAGCAGTGCAACCTCATAGGAAAGGTGATATCATTGAGCAGCTACTAAGGAGATACCAGATGAAGCTACTCCCCTCCCTGTGTACAAGCATGGGCATCCCTGATACAGCAGCACTGGCACAGTGAGATGGTTGGGTGGGGAGTGGGGGGGTCCTGCCACTCTTCTGTTCCTGGTCACTCAGGGAGTACACATGGCACTGAGAAGGAGGTCAGTCTGTGGGGAGGCAGGTCATGGAAGAGGTGCTGGAGAGATGGCATTCATGTGAAATCTGGGTCTCCCAAAGGGGTTAAATACACTTTTTTTCTATGCCTTTGGGTGATCCAGCTGCAGCATGCTTTCAGTTCTATCCAATTAGCTGCTGGAATCAGCATTATGAAATGTGAAGCACATATTATTATGATTAATTTTTAAGAGGTTTTATGCTAAATAGGTTTTGTCCTAAGAGTTGTTTTAATGACCTGTTCCTGCCACCTGCCTTATCCCCCAGTGACAGCAGCCAGTCTTCCCCACATGCTCCCTCTCCTTGCCCACAGCAGCTCAGTCAGAAGTACCCCAGTCTCTTCCCTCTCTTTCCAGGAGCTGCTTTTCATGATGCCTATTGCAGCTGTCTCTGACCAGACCCCTCATGCAGGAAGACATCATCCCATTACAAGTGTCAGCACTGGGTCTTATTCCAATTGAATCCATGGGCAAAATCCCTCATGCATCCTGCAGTGAGGACAGGGTTGCTTTAAGCATTTTAGAAAGCCCTCTCTTTGTAGCCATCATCTCATAAACAACTGTGAGAAGCATCCAGCCACGATTCTCTTAAATACATAGGTATATGGGGTGTTGCATACATACCTATTTTTTGTTGCAAGAAAACAAAGTGTTTTCAAATTCTACACCCGCTGCTGTGGAATAATTTCTTTTTTAACTTCTCTTTCTCTGTATTGGAAACAAGGAAATGCAACCGACCTCTGAGTAAACCAGGTCTCTTTTGCTTCAGGTTTGACACTCACACATCATTTAAGCTGCAAGTTTCCAAACCAGGAAAACCAAACTGCTCTTTCCACCCACCACATCAACCTGCTGTGTAGAAAATCACATGCAAAATATTCACTTGAGGTCTGTTAAGTGCATGGTAAACCGCCAAGGTGCCAAAAAAATCTGTTTTTCCCTTATTGTAGCCTTCCCTACCAGATTGAAACACGAATCTGTATCAGTAATCATGAAGGTTTGCAGAGACAAAACCTGGGGCAGAAGTGAGAAGTGTCCTGCCTTTAGGCAAGGACAGGCAGCATGGCAGGTAGGAGCCAAGGAGATCCCTGGTAGGGAGCTGGCCAATGTGATCCTGTATCAGAACCAGCTTGGCACTGAAAACACATATGCACCAGGCAAAAAAAAATAAAATAAAAAAAAAAGGTCTTCCTAGGGTCATGTGCAAAGAAAACCACATGCAAATGAAAAGGCAGTGCCCGAAGCTGCCTTGAGGCAAAAGCCCATCTCTAGTAGTGATTTTAATTACATCATCTATTTAGGTACCATTTAGTACTTGCTCTAATGTGTGTTTTCTCCAGTAGAGTGATTAATAATATTGTAAAGCACAGGTACTGTCTATTCATTCTGTTCCTTTTATCCCAACTAGGCTTTATTAGGGCTATTGCTAAATAGCATAGTAAATAAATGTAATAAATACGTTTATCTTGACAGGCAATGCATAAATTAAAATGCACCACCTCCTCCAAATGCACACCTGCTTTTTTTCCAAAGTGTAGAATAATTTTGGTTGGATGGGGCTTCCATCTGGTCCACCTCCTGCTCAGCCTGTACTGGGAGGAAAGTTGTGGTTCACCATACAGATAATTTCCTAAGCTATCCAGAAAAGGGGCAGAAATTTCCCAAGGATCTTTGGTGTAGTATCATACAAAACCAACTGGAGAAGGATAATAAAATGGAAGTTGCAAATTGATGTAGATAAGCAGAAAGCAATGCACATAGCAAAAAAAAAAAGTGCTTCTGTTGCAGATAGTGATGAACTCAGAACTAGCTGTTTGGGAAAGGGATGACATTAGATAGCATTGTGAAAACATCAGATCAGTGGTCAGGAGAGGACAAGCAGGTTAGAAATGAAATTGGGAAAAGCATGAAGGGGAACTGAGAAAGATACAAAACAGGTGACAAGGATGGCCAAGGGTTTTTGAGCATAGAATGACTAGGACCCATTGGTCTACAGAAAACATTGCTGAGAAGCAGATGAGTGAGCTCCTCAAAATCATGAAAGATGTGGAGACTTCATCAGGAAATGCTGTTCACTGCCTCACTGATGTAGGAACTACAAAACATCCAGCATTCTCCACAGTGAGATTTTGCAAAGCTCAAAGGAACACCAGGCAAAGCCAGATATATTTTTTTCAAGGTGTAATATAAATGTCTCAAAAGTTACCAGCTGTGAGGAGACCTGGCTGAAGTTTTATAAAAGCAGAATTTCTTTCTGTCAAAAGATATAATCTGTTTTCTTAAAATGGATCATTTAACAGATCTATGAATACCATGAACCATTCTAGAATCTTTCCAAGGTACAGGGACCAAAAATAAGCCACCCAGCTCACTCTGAAGGAAAAAAGCCTCTGGGGAGGATGAAATTTCTCCATGTGCAGGAGCCCCTTCAACTGCACCACTGCCAAAGGACATATGATGGGTATGACAACTCTTTTCTTTGGTCTGCACTGATTTCTTTTCCATGCTGCTTACCAGATCCTCCATGCCCAAGAACACATCTGCCTGCTTTGTTACTCAAAGCCTGAGTCAGAGAAGAAGAACAAATATTTTCTTGAATAGCCTGCTATGGCTTTGTTTAAGAAATCTAACGGCCCAAGGTGAATTATTGGCCCAGTTGTCACCCATGAATGTCTGCTATTGGTGACAGGCTGAGAGGGTAATTGAGTGTGTGAGCAGCACATTTTGCACAGCTTGTGCAATGCAAGAGCCTGATGTTTGCAGGTTCTCCACCCTCCCATCCACATGTGCTACAGTCTCCCCCTGACTGCCAGCTCCCTGCAGCCAGCAGAACACCAGAAAAACTCAGTTTGACACAGTTATCATTTACACCTCCGTGGGTTTGGTTTTGTTAATGATGTAATTTATGGATTTGAGAGCACTGGCTCTGTGAATATGAAGCAAACCTTTAAGACAGCCCACACAGTTCGTGGCATTGCTGCTGTAACACCGTGTCCATCACTGCAGCTCTCAGCACAGAAGGCTGAGGTGACACTATTAGATTTCAAATAAAGATCACTCATGGGCCAACTGGGTAATTTCTCTGTATGAAGCTGTATATTTCAGGCACCTGAAAGAAAAAATGGAAATAAATATCTTTCATTATATTTAACTTATCTGATTTTTAAAGGAAGAAATTTGTTTTGCAATGGCCCATGGCTTTACAGCTCTCCCCTCTGGACGTCTGGGTATTTCAGTTGCCTGAGGCTGAGAAGGAAGAGTGGGTCATTTGTTTTCCAGTTCTCAATTTCATTTTCACTTCTAAAGGATGAAATGCAATTAAAAATGTCTTCATATGAAGACAGGTCCATAGCTGTGAAAATCCCTGAGTCACACTGCATATCATAGAATCCTAGAATGGTTTCAGTTGGAATGGACCATCTAGTTCCAAACCCCTGCCATGGGCAGGGACACTTTCCAACCTGGTCTTGAAGACATCCAGTGATGAAGCATTCACAGTTTTCCCAGGCAACATGTTCCAGTGTCTCACCACCCTCAGAGTTAAGAACTTCTTCCTAATTTCTAATCTAAATCTATCCTCTTCTAGTTTCAAGCCATTACCCCTTATCCTACCACTACAAGCCCTTGTAAAAAGTCCCTCCCCAGATTTCTTGTAGGCCCTCTTCAGGTACTGAAAGGCTGCAGCAAGTTGTCCTGAAGCCTTCTTTTCTGCAGGCTAAACAACCCCAACTTTCTCAGCCATCCTCATAGCAGAGGAATTCCAGCCCTCTGACCATCTTCATGATCTTCCTCTGGACCTGTTCTAAAAGGTCTGCATCCTTCTGGTGTTGGAGGCTCCAGAGCTGGACACAGTACTCCAGGGGGGGTCTAATGAGAGCAGAGAGGGAGAATCATCTCAACCTGCTGGCTATGCTTCTTTTGAAGCAGCACAGGATGCAATTGGCTTTCTGAGTTGCACTTGCACATTGTTGGCTCCTCACAGAATCACAGAATGTTAGGAGGCCTTCTCTCTGTCCTCAGTCACCAGGGCACCCACTTCATTCAGCATCACTCCTCTCCTTGTCAGTTCCTCCAACAGCTGCATTAGGAAGTTCTCATCAATGCTCTGGAGGAACCTACTGGACTGAGCGTGTCTGGATGTGCAATTTTCCAACAAAGGTCTGGGAAATTAAAGTCCCCCATGACAACCAGAGCCTGTGATTGAGAGGCTACTTCCAGCTGCTTGTAAAAGGCATCATCAGCTTCCTAATCCTGATCAGGTGGCCTGCAGTAAACACCTACTACAATGTCTCCCATATTAGTCTCCCCCTTAATCCTTACCCACAAGCTTTCAACCTGCTCCTCATTGCCCCCCAGGGAGAGTTCAATACATTCCAACTGCTCTCTCACAGAGAGAGCAACTCCACCACCTCACCTTGCCAGCCTATCCTTCCTAAAAAGGACACAGCCATCCATGACAGTGTTCCAGTCATGAGAGCTGTCCCACCATGTCTCAGTGATTGCAATGAGATCATGGTCCTGAGATCTCACACAGATCTCTAGTTCATCCTGTTTGTTCCCCATGCTGCGTGCATTTGTGTACAGGCATTTTAGTGAGTTTNTGTGTTAATTCCATGTGTTTTCCACCCTCTATCTGTATTTTTCCCCACTACTTGAGGGATTGATGAGAAAACTCCCTGTGCACCTGAACCTCCAACAGATCTCCCTAGTGCCCTGAAGTCCTTCTTGATTGCATTTGGGCTCCTCTCAGAAATCTCATCCTTACCCACCTGGATAACTATTGAAGGATAATGGAGGTATTATTATTATCTCTGCTTCATCACTGCTGTGCAAAGAGGGCAAGAAAACAGTGCTTGCTTCTGTATTTGTCGTGCTGCCTTTCCATTAGTACTTAGGAGTGCCAATACCCCCTTGTCACCTTCCTTCTATGGATGTACAGCTGTGTACCACTCTCTTCTTCTCAGCCTGGGCCTCTCCTGATTGTTCCCCTACTTAAAATCAGAGACCCTGTAGGCAGAGGTAGAGAGGCATGTACCTCCTGAACATCTCCCAACTCCTGCTGCATCCTACCTGGGCTTCCTGCTACCATCTTCGTCTGATTTATCTGCAGAAGTCAGGACTTGTGGAATGCATGAAACCTTCAAAGGGTCTGAAGGTTTACTCACCAGCTAAAATCCTTTTTCTGCTCCATGACAGCTAAGGAGCTAAGTCCAGCACAGATGAGCACAAACCTGGGCAAGATTGCCTCACTCTAAAAAGTTCTTCTCCCAGGTAACTAGTGATAGGATGAGAGGAAATGGGCTTAAGTTGAACCAGGGGAGTTTTAGGTTGGGTATTAGGAAAAATTTCTTTACTGAGAGAGTGGTGAGGCATCAGAACAGGCTGCCCAGGGAGGTGGTGGAATCACCATACCTGGAGGTGTTCAAAAACACCTAGATGTGGTGCTTCAGGACATGGTTTAGTGGTCATGATAATGTTTAGCAGACAGTTGGACTTGATCCTGTGCTGAGCTGAGCTGTTGTTTTATCTGGGAAGGCTGGACTTCCCCCTAAAAATCCAGTTTCTGCCAGAATTTTAAGTGTTTGTTGTCTTTTCTTTTACTATATATATCACATTCATAGTGGCCTGCCATGAGAATTGTGTCTGATATCAGATATATCTCACGTATCTGTCTGTGCAATGTATTTTGCAAATATTTAATTAACTGAGCCTTCCAAGGCAGAGAACCTAAGTGGCTTAGGTTATATAATATTTTATATTAAAGCAAGTAAAGTTAATTGCCTGTCAATAACAATGAAATATCAATAACAAATGAAAAAGAAATATGTACTTTGGAAGATGGCCACAGGTCTCCAATCGATATAAATTTAATGTGCTTATATGTATCTGAGAGTAAAATTGCATTTGAGTACTTTATTCAGTGTTCTAGGAATTCCTTGACAACACACTGCTAGGAAATCAGGTCACTCACAAATTCCCCCCAAAGGTGTGGGAAAGCCAAGTCTAATGGAATCAAAAGGATACACATCACCAACCCATGACAAAAAGGATAACTCACTTCTTGGGGTTATAAAAAAAAAGGTAATAGGGAAAATAAATATGTATTAAATATTTATTTAGTAAGTAATATTTAATATTATAACCTTTATAACCTAGCTATGTGCAGAAAAAAATACATCAATTTTTTTAATCTTCTACTATTCCTCACAGCACTGAGAATTTTTTTTCAGAAATAAGATAAAATCAAAAACACTCAGCTGAGTTTGAACTGGAAGATCAGGTCAAATGTGTTTTACAAACCTTTCAAGGGACGTGGTAGTAAATCTCCTGTCACTTTCAATCACAGAAAACTGTTACCTCTGATTTTGGGTGGTTGTAGGAGAACAAGCAAATGCTCAAGAGCTGAACTTGCCAAAACCATTTTTGGCTTGGAAGTCTCATGAGTTCTGGCTTCTGCCAAGAGTTTTACTACCCCTTGGGTTTAACTGAACTGAAAATATTCTTAGAAAAGAAGATCACCTGATATCTCCACAGTCACAGGCTTAGCTGAAGCCAGAATATTCAGAGTGAAGCCGAACTGAGTTAAGAGAGCAGAGGATTTTGATTTGGATCACAGTGCATTTAAGTCAAATATTTTTCACTTTTAATGAAAAAAAAAATAATGTATTATAATACAACTTTGTTATTTGGAAGCTGCACACACTCAGATATTATAAGACTCATCATCATCATCAAACTTTTGTTACAGCACATACTGAAGATGTCTCAGCAGATCTCAAAACTTACATTTTCTTTGCCTCTCCCTGTGCTTATGCCAGAAAATTCTGCTATCTCAAGGCATAAAAGATTTGATTAAAATCAGTATTCACTTTTTATACACAGCACACCACTCAGTCTGGCTCTGGGATTTGTGCATGGGAAGCAAACTTCTTCAGTGACTAGCCTGTAACTGGAATTCAGGCACAGAAAGTTTTTAAGCTCACCATCAGTCAGTGGCAAAGTCAGGGACTTAATCAGGAGAGTGAGGTAAAGGGCAGGCTTTAAAGGAGACTGTTCCCACCAGGAACAATCCCCTGTAGGCACTTTTCATGTAGCCACCCTGTCTTGGAGACAGAAAGAATTTGTCAGGATGACTTAAGCTGACTTAAGTTCCAGAGGATGATCTTCAACCTGTTCAATTTTGGAGTGTAGGTGAAGCCAATATGTCCTGCCTGTATTCTCACTTCATGAACCATGGCCAAGTAAAACCCTGAGAAACAAAGCCTCCTGTTTTCAGTTGGTTCTTTTATTAGAATACATTCTAAATATACCTTTGAACTGGAAAGTTTACTAAGACTGTCACATTTTTCTTCTGTTAGGTCTCAGATTCCTTTTCTATAGAAGCTATTAGCTTTTCACTGAGAAATACAATGAGGAATGCTTCAATGACAGCAAGATGCAGCTCTAGGTGCAATGTTATAGTCTGGGTAAATGATACCATTCAAAGGGCAGAGCAGAGCATGAATAGCATTGATTTCCAGAAGAGCTATTTCAGTACTTAGCAAAGTTTGATCAGACTGCTCTCCTTCAGTGCCTGAGTTGTTAAGAGGCTGTGTCCCACCCTGGCAGACAGCAATATGACCTGGGCTATATGTAACTACAAATCTACTACTGTGTAAAATCTATTTCTTTACAGATTTTAAATTATTTTCTACGTAATATCTTACTTTTGCTAAAACACAATGTTTTTAACCTACTTTTGCCTCTGAAAGTGTTATGAAAATAACTTAACGGCCATTTTACAAGCACAAGTGTGTGAATAAGCTGTTGTCTCATCAGAATGTCCTTCATCCACCTGGATAACTCAATACTGGCAGCATTTCAGAGCACAAATCTTGGCAGAGAAATAGCCTGGCTGCTTATCCAAAACTAGCACTCACTCCACTTTCTGTGGCCTGATAACCTCGCATACCTTGATATTGCATGAGCATTTGAAGAAAGTTAAACTGTTGCTAGATTGTCAATTATTTCTTTTCACTACTTAGGACAGCTTCAAGACATCTTTAGATGTCACAGGTCTCCTGAAGCTGCTGCCAAGTCAGAAAAGGGAGAGGAGTGGAGCTACAAAGCCACTGAGGGCCTGAGAGTTCCTGCACCACCAAGGCTGGAGGCTAGGCACTTGTTTACTTCAGTTTTAGCCTATTTACTGAATATTGACCTGGAAATCTTGATTGCTACTGAGGAAAGAAATAGAAATTGTATTTTTAAAGTTCCAAGTTCTTCATGTAGAGTTGTGGAAAAGTGGTATCACGGGTAGCAGCTGGGCCAGCAGAGAGGAGTGTGATCTTTCCAAAGATAAATTGGCTATAAAATCATGTGTTCCTCATGCTTTTGCTGCTCCTCTGGCAACATCTTTCCTTCTTCATTGCACTTGCCACCTACCCACGGACTGCTCTGTGGAAGTTGTCAGGCCCTCAGCAGGTGGACAGACCTGTCTTTACAATCACAGCAGTTACAAAAGCAGCTATGCTCACCAGTTTTGGGTTCATGCCTCTTACTCTTTCCAGACCCTCATCTCTTCTTCCCTCCTTTCCCACCATTTCTCTCAGCTGCCTCCAAGGTGTGCACAAAGCCATCACTCCAGCACAGGTCCCTGCCAAGGGAAAAAGCTGCCCTCACACATCACCCCCTCTGCTAGTGTTTTACATATAGCTTTACTGTCCTATTTATTCCCCAGCACTTTCCCAGCATTATCTTCATCTGCTCACCTCCTCCCTGCCTCTCTGATAACTAGGCTCTCAGTGAAAGCAGCAGAAGGCAAGTAGAGTTAATGTTGTCTTATCAAATCTCAAATAATCTACTTCCAATCACAGATGATTCTTTCAAGGACAAATAACCAAAAACAAAAACAAAAAAAAAAAAGACCCAAAATACCCAAGCATGAAAATGCTTTTGCAAAGGTTGAATGCTGAAGTTTAGTTTCTTGACATGATGAATTTACCTAGAAAAGCTGTATCTCAAGCATACAAGAACTGGTAAAGACACTACAAGTAGCTGGGCAGACAGCAAGACACTGTGGCCATGACTATTCTCTTTCTCAGATAATATCCTTCTCAAAGACATTAGGACTTCTCTGCACATGGATGCAGAACCAGCCACTGAGCAGGCAAATTCCAGCTCAATTTTATCAGCCATAAAATAAATCCTGAGTCCATCAGTGCCTATATAGAAATGAAAGATGTTTTATGACTGATACAGACAAAGAAAGCCCTTCAAATGCCCACTTCAGAGTCTGCAGCTTTTTTCTTAGCCTTCTGACTCTATTTAGCTTTTTGCTATGAGTGCAGTTTTGGTAACAACAGGAACAAGGAAATCACACCACCAAATTGGCTTAGCACCATGTGTGAATTCTTATTTACAAGCTACAGAGAGCAGCATTTTTATCCCTGGCTCAGCTCTAGCTGCAGCAAGCATGTCTGAAACCAGCCCCATGCCACACAGCTGACAGCAAACAGGGCACAGCCCCACCTCAAGCTCTGCTTCTCTGTCCCCAGCTGGCTCCATCTCACACCACTCACATGAGCAGGTATTGTCACCAGTGTGTCACTTTGTCAGCTGAGGAGCAAGGACTTGCTATGCAGCAGTATGACCTCCTGCTGCCCATGGGTCTCCCCAGGACACCTCTTTTCTGGTTTATGACCTTTTGTTGTTCTTACTTCCTACAAAAGAAAGAGGCTGTTCTTATTATTGTTCCTGTTAGGTTTTTTTTCTGTTCTACAGTGCAACAAAAAATTAAGTGGTGCCTGAAACGAGAGCAGACACTGAGCAAGACTGAGCACAAACCTGTGCCAGGAGTCGAGGCACACAAATAGCAAGAAGTCAGAGATCCTGGTTTCCATTCCCCAGAGCACATTGGTTTACCAAAAACAGGGTCAGGAGCAGAAGCTCTGGACTTGTCTTTCCCCCATCTTACATGTTTCTAGATCTTGATCTCTCCATTGCATTTCTACAGAGGTGGCTACAAGTCACCACAGGAAATTAGGTGGTTTGGTTTTTTTATCTAGCTGACCTCCCTCATATTTTCCCACATGTCTTATGAGAGGAAGGAGATCCCACAAAATCCATCATCCTTTTTCACAGATTTTCATCAAGGTAGGTAGCCAGTGAGATAACATCAGGTTTCAAATCTGTACATTTTGGCAAAGTTTTCACTGGGTTAATTTGAAATACATAAGGAAAGAATCATATCTTCATGTTTTCTTTTTTTTTTTTTTCCAGAATATTAGACATATCACACCAAACCCTCGCCAGAATTATGGAGGGTCCTATTTATTACTCCCTCTTCCATTTCCATTACTTGTCCTTGCTGTGCCCTAAAACATTTAGAGCTGTTGTATTATCTCTTTGCAATGTATTAAACCACAATTTGCCTGTTGCTATTACAAGATGCCAAAGACCAGATGAAATGATTGATTTTGTTTGGTTTGAAGCTGGGAGAGAGTGTCCCAGGAGCATAACAACAACGTATAAATAACATCTACTCTGGTGCACCTGACAAATGCAAGCCATAAAAAAAAAAAAAAGGAAGCTGTAATATACTCCAACAAACTTTAAATCTTTCATATTAAAGAATAAAAGGCTCAACAATTACACTGTACATGAACAAAAAAAAGCAGCAAAATACAAAAAAAACCCACCCTCCAAAAAACAGAAGACATTAAAAGTATATTTTTTTTAGGTTTTTGCAGGAATAGAAAGTCTGCTATGTATCAGCTGAGATGACCCTGAAAAAGACTGTATACAACAAACAAACAAAAAAGTTGACAGCACTTGCTAGTTTGATCTGGAGATAAACTTCCTGATCCTAAACCTACTGACTGGAGCTGGGAGGCTGTGCTTAGATTGCAGCTCTGAGGATAGTTTGTAATGTAAATCAGGTGTGTGGTTCTATCTTGCTCTAGGAAAGCTTCTCTCTGCTTGCTCAAACTAGTCAAACTTGGCAGTGTGACTAAGCTGACACTGCCAGATTCATTTCATTTTAGTGTGAGGGTCATTATTAGTGTGCAGAAGTCCTATAGCTACCCTGTTAAAAACAGTACAGCCCCTGCCCTGTGATGTGCATGTGAGGCACCAGAGGCAGGTACAGCTGGAAGAGAAGCAAACAGCAGAGAGAAACAAACCAGTGCTGGGACTGTTCCACCATCCACACTCCATAGAACCAGCACTGACATTTTTTTACAAATATCAGTGAAAAAAAAAAAAAATTTTTTTTTTTACAGCAGGGAAGGTTTTAGTGGGGAACCAGAATGCAAGCAGTGAGGGAACTTTGCCACTATTTATCTGGAGCTCCTCTGCACACATAGGAAAATATCCAACAAGTAATCTTCCATAGGTTCATAATCTTCACAACTTCTGTTATACCCTCTCTGAAGCCAGGGGAGAAAATCTGAAGTTACTTGTTGGAAGATTTTACAGTTTGTTTATCCAAGCTGTCAGATATTCGTGGAAGAAAATCAAGAGCTGATGGAGAAAACTCCAGTTTGGCAAGACCAAGGGATCTTGCAGAAACATATTTATTTCAAGAAACCTGCAAGAAGTCCAAGTAGGGGTGGATGCTTTAATAAAAACCAGAGAGGAAAAGACCTCATCTGACCTGCAAAATCTGAATATTGCTTGTTCATCATGAGTGTTAGACTGCAATGGATTATAGATGCCCTTCAACAATGGCCCAGCATAACCACAGTTTGCAATGCCTAATGAAAATCATTTGAAATAGCAACACTGGGAGTCCTGATTGCATTCTGAACATGAACATTACAAATCAAGGAGCACACAACATATGTTTAGCTCAGTCCTTTCACATGAACCCAAAATTCACAGTAAGTAAAGTAGAAATCTTCCTAGAAGTTTGGAAGCAAACTGCTTTCCAGTGTCCCCTCACCTGTTTAAATAGTGCTCAATGCCATAGAAAGCATGCTCTTTAGAAATAATAGATGATAAACAGCCTGCTTCACCCGTAAATAAGCATGGAATTTGGTATGTTAGGTATGTTATTTGATGTGCATTTACTATTCAATATTGAGTCTTATCACTATTTGTTTACGAGAGAAACTCCAGCTTTTTTTTTTTTTTTTTGAGATAAATGGCAAATGATTAATTGCTTTTGACTCCAGAATATGGGAACCAAACTGCTGTCCCTCCATGTAAGCCTTTTGCTGGGGAGCCATCTGCAAGCCAAACACAAAACTCTAACATTATCATTCCAACATGAAATACTGCAAAATACAAACTCAACCCTCAGTTTCACCCCTACTAATGTGCACACAACATAAGGCTCAGAAAAAAAAAGTTCAACTGTGAATATTTATGTCTTAAATAATGTCTAATTTTGTTTTGAGGTTTAATATACCTTTTGTTTCTTCTAATCTCCTAAATAAACAACACAGAAAGCAGTTTTCTCCGTGGCAACTCCATCCTAACATCTGCAAGACAGAAGGAACGTGGCAAAGATACACAAAATGTAAGAAGATATTTCCTGGTGGTTGCTGCATTTCAGTGAGACGTTTAGCAAATGGGGCAAGTTTTACTGATTGAAGAATATATTTGCAAGAACCAGCATCTTTCTAATGTGTGGTAATCTAACCTGTGCTCTCATGCCTCCAGCCAAAATTGTAGCAAGATGCCAGTGGGCTCCAGGAATATGATTTTTCAGTTGTGAATCTGTACCTACAGACACTGAGAATCACAGAGTTGTCACATGCTTTTCTATTTTATTCTCAAAACTAGTGCACATGTGATCTGAACAGTGAAAAATGATAATAAAAGCAATGTGATTGTTGTTTCTAACCTATTACCATACTGGGAAAAAGAATGTTGCAACTGCTCTGTAGTCACCAATAACTAATTCATGAGGCACCATCATAAAACACTATGCATTAAAGATGTTGTAAAATAACAATTAGAAAATGCAATGTACTCTAAAATGCAGAAGCTGAATGACGACATGAATCAAGAGAAGAAGGGCTGTGTTTTAGCAGCTACATTCTTTCTCTCCAATTTAGATTTAAATGCTGCCTTGTAGGACACATGTCTAGATGTTGGCAGTTAATATGCAACTGGTAGAAGGAAAGGAAGTAGCAGTGACACAGATGATTTCCCCCGTGTGTCTGACCATGTATCTTTGGTGACAGTGACTCAGGTACACTGATTATGATTGCAGGGAGGAGATACTGGGACTATCCATCAGAAGCATCTAAGCATAGTTATATCCATGCTTTATCACTACCAAACTCTTCTGTGAGCCTTTCTGTCTTTGTGACTCTACTGACCCATGAAATCTGTAAGAAGATTTTCCAAAGGGAAAGGCAAAGCTGTCAGTGTGATCCTAGGAGGATTTCCATCTCCATTTGGCACAGAGGCTGTGATTCCTTACTTGACTAATCTCTCCAGACTGACTCACAGCTGTAGGCACAACACAAATCTGGGGAGTTTTCTGCCCAAGGCTCTGGCAAAGTCCCCATCATCAAATGGGATTACCCATATGGTTCACAAATGAACATATTTTTACAGTTTAAATATATTTAACCTCATGATACCCCCCATTATTTAACAGAATATTATACAGAGGAGGAATTATAGCACAGAGAGGCTAATGGCTGGATCCTAGAAAAAAGGACACTAACAATAGAATTCCACTATGTGCCATTGCAGTGCCTGACTTCCAGCATCTTGGTCCTCCTGGTGAAATCTGGACCTCTGTAGGTCTGGTTGTTTGGATGCCTCATATTGGGATGCATACTAGGCTACAGGGAGCTGCATGAAGGCAGTGAACAGCAAACTTTTCCAGATCCTGCACAGTTTCTACAGCAGCAGAGACACAATGTCTGTAAATTCTTTTTTTTTTTTTTTTCTTCTAAAAACATGACATTAAAAACTGGGTGCAGCTTTCAAGTACCAAGCCTATGACCACTAAATACAGAGTTCAAATGCCTTTTGACTCAGAATTCTTTCATTTGTACAACACATGGCTATTTTTGCTGTAACACCGAGCTAGAACTTCCTATTTAAGCCCAAGCTCACAGAGATTCTTAAAGTTTTATCAGCATCACTTTCTTTATAATGTAGAGCATCTCACTGAACCATGGAATTGTAGAATCCTTGAATGATTTGGATTGGAAGAGACCTTAAAGATCACCTAGTTCCAAGCCCCCTGCCATGCACAGGAGCACCTTCCACTAGACCAGGTTGCTCAAAATCCCATCTAAAATTTTCTTGAACACTTCCAGCAATTGGGCATCTGCAACTTCTCTGGGCAACCTATTCCCGTGCCTCAGGAATGAAGGAACTCTACCCTCAGAGTGAAGAACTTCTTCCTAATTTCTAATCTAAATCTACCCTCTCCCAGTTTGAAGCTGTTACCCCTNCCTTTTGCTGGGGAGCCATCTGCAAGCCAAACACAAAACTCTAACATTATCATTCCAACATGAAATACTGCAAAATACAAACTCAACCCTCAGTTTCACCCCTACTAATGTGCACACAACATAAGGCTCAGAAAAAAAAAGTTCAACTGTGAATATTTATGTCTTAAATAATGTCTAATTTTGTTTTGAGGTTTAATATACCTTTTGTTTCTTCTAATCTCCTAAATAAACAACACAGAAAGCAGTTTTCTCCGTGGCAACTCCATCCTAACATCTGCAAGACAGAAGGAACGTGGCAAAGATACACAAAATGTAAGAAGATATTTCCTGGTGGTTGCTGCATTTCAGTGAGACGTTTAGCAAATGGGGCAAGTTTTACTGATTGAAGAATATATTTGCAAGAACCAGCATCTTTCTAATGTGTGGTAATCTAACCTGTGCTCTCATGCCTCCAGCCAAAATTGTAGCAAGATGCCAGTGGGCTCCAGGAATATGATTTTTCAGTTGTGAATCTGTACCTACAGACACTGAGAATCACAGAGTTGTCACATGCTTTTCTATTTTATTCTCAAAACTAGTGCACATGTGATCTGAACAGTGAAAAATGATAATAAAAGCAATGTGATTGTTGTTTCTAACCTATTACCATACTGGGAAAAAGAATGTTGCAACTGCTCTGTAGTCACCAATAACTAATTCATGAGGCACCATCATAAAACACTATGCATTAAAGATGTTGTAAAATAACAATTAGAAAATGCAATGTACTCTAAAATGCAGAAGCTGAATGACGACATGAATCAAGAGAAGAAGGGCTGTGTTTTAGCAGCTACATTCTTTCTCTCCAATTTAGATTTAAATGCTGCCTTGTAGGACACATGTCTAGATGTTGGCAGTTAATATGCAACTGGTAGAAGGAAAGGAAGTAGCAGTGACACAGATGATTTCCCCCGTGTGTCTGACCATGTATCTTTGGTGACAGTGACTCAGGTACACTGATTATGATTGCAGGGAGGAGATACTGGGACTATCCATCAGAAGCATCTAAGCATAGTTATATCCATGCTTTATCACTACCAAACTCTTCTGTGAGCCTTTCTGTCTTTGTGACTCTACTGACCCATGAAATCTGTAAGAAGATTTTCCAAAGGGAAAGGCAAAGCTGTCAGTGTGATCCTAGGAGGATTTCCATCTCCATTTGGCACAGAGGCTGTGATTCCTTACTTGACTAATCTCTCCAGACTGACTCACAGCTGTAGGCACAACACAAATCTGGGGAGTTTTCTGCCCAAGGCTCTGGCAAAGTCCCCATCATCAAATGGGATTACCCATATGGTTCACAAATGAACATATTTTTACAGTTTAAATATATTTAACCTCATGATACCCCCCATTATTTAACAGAATATTATACAGAGGAGGAATTATAGCACAGAGAGGCTAATGGCTGGATCCTAGAAAAAAGGACACTAACAATAGAATTCCACTATGTGCCATTGCAGTGCCTGACTTCCAGCATCTTGGTCCTCCTGGTGAAATCTGGACCTCTGTAGGTCTGGTTGTTTGGATGCCTCATATTGGGATGCATACTAGGCTACAGGGAGCTGCATGAAGGCAGTGAACAGCAAACTTTTCCAGATCCTGCACAGTTTCTACAGCAGCAGAGACACAATGTCTGTAAATTCTTTTTTTTTTTTTTTTCTTCTAAAAACATGACATTAAAAACTGGGTGCAGCTTTCAAGTACCAAGCCTATGACCACTAAATACAGAGTTCAAATGCCTTTTGACTCAGAATTCTTTCATTTGTACAACACATGGCTATTTTTGCTGT
>VYZU01070791.1:69311-85109 GCA_013401355.1 Ceyx cyanopectus
CAACCCTCAGTTTCACCCCTACTAATGTGCACACAACATAAGGCTCAGAAAAAAAAAGTTCAACTGTGAATATTTATGTCTTAAATAATGTCTAATTTTGTTTTGAGGTTTAATATACCTTTTGTTTCTTCTAATCTCCTAAATAAACAACACAGAAAGCAGTTTTCTCCGTGGCAACTCCATCCTAACATCTGCAAGACAGAAGGAACGTGGCAAAGATACACAAAATGTAAGAAGATATTTCCTGGTGGTTGCTGCATTTCAGTGAGACGTTTAGCAAATGGGGCAAGTTTTACTGATTGAAGAATATATTTGCAAGAACCAGCATCTTTCTAATGTGTGGTAATCTAACCTGTGCTCTCATGCCTCCAGCCAAAATTGTAGCAAGATGCCAGTGGGCTCCAGGAATATGATTTTTCAGTTGTGAATCTGTACCTACAGACACTGAGAATCACAGAGTTGTCACATGCTTTTCTATTTTATTCTCAAAACTAGTGCACATGTGATCTGAACAGTGAAAAATGATAATAAAAGCAATGTGATTGTTGTTTCTAACCTATTACCATACTGGGAAAAAGAATGTTGCAACTGCTCTGTAGTCACCAATAACTAATTCATGAGGCACCATCATAAAACACTATGCATTAAAGATGTTGTAAAATAACAATTAGAAAATGCAATGTACTCTAAAATGCAGAAGCTGAATGACGACATGAATCAAGAGAAGAAGGGCTGTGTTTTAGCAGCTACATTCTTTCTCTCCAATTTAGATTTAAATGCTGCCTTGTAGGACACATGTCTAGATGTTGGCAGTTAATATGCAACTGGTAGAAGGAAAGGAAGTAGCAGTGACACAGATGATTTCCCCCGTGTGTCTGACCATGTATCTTTGGTGACAGTGACTCAGGTACACTGATTATGATTGCAGGGAGGAGATACTGGGACTATCCATCAGAAGCATCTAAGCATAGTTATATCCATGCTTTATCACTACCAAACTCTTCTGTGAGCCTTTCTGTCTTTGTGACTCTACTGACCCATGAAATCTGTAAGAAGATTTTCCAAAGGGAAAGGCAAAGCTGTCAGTGTGATCCTAGGAGGATTTCCATCTCCATTTGGCACAGAGGCTGTGATTCCTTACTTGACTAATCTCTCCAGACTGACTCACAGCTGTAGGCACAACACAAATCTGGGGAGTTTTCTGCCCAAGGCTCTGGCAAAGTCCCCATCATCAAATGGGATTACCCATATGGTTCACAAATGAACATATTTTTACAGTTTAAATATATTTAACCTCATGATACCCCCCATTATTTAACAGACTATTATACAGAGGAGGAATTATAGCACAGAGAGGCTAATGGCTGGATCCTAGAAAAAAGGACACTAACAATAGAATTCCACTATGTGCCATTGCAGTGCCTGACTTCCAGCATCTTGGTCCTCCTGGTGAAATCTGGACCTCTGTAGGTCTGGTTGTTTGGATGCCTCATATTGGGATGCATACTAGGCTACAGGGAGCTGCATGAAGGCAGTGAACAGCAAACTTTTCCAGATCCTGCACAGTTTCTACAGCAGCAGAGACACAATGTCTGTAAATTCTTTTTTTTTTTTTTTTCTTCTAAAAACATGACATTAAAAACTGGGTGCAGCTTTCAAGTACCAAGCCTATGACCACTAAATACAGAGTTCAAATGCCTTTTGACTCAGAATTCTTTCATTTGTACAACACATGGCTATTTTTGCTGTAACACCGAGCTAGAACTTCCTATTTAAGCCCAAGCTCACAGAGATTCTTAAAGTTTTATCAGCATCACTTTCTTTATAATGTAGAGCATCTCACTGAACCATGGAATTGTAGAATCCTTGAATGATTTGGATTGGAAGAGACCTTAAAGATCACCTAGTTCCAAGCCCCCT
This sequence comes from Ceyx cyanopectus, assembly GCA_013401355.1. Classification (NCBI taxonomy): domain Eukaryota; kingdom Metazoa; phylum Chordata; class Aves; order Coraciiformes; family Alcedinidae; genus Ceyx; species Ceyx cyanopectus. Next base: position 71,232 of record VYZU01070791.1, read on the forward strand.
GCCATGCACAGGAGCACCTTCCACTAGACCAGGTTGCTCAAAATCCCATCTAAAATTTTCTTGAACACTTCCAGCAATTGGGCATCTGCAACTTCTCTGGGCAACCTATTCCCGTGCCTCAGGAATGAAGGAACTCTACCCTCAGAGTGAAGAACTTCTTCCTAATTTCTAATCTAAATCTACCCTCTCCCAGTTTGAAGCTGTTACCCCTTCTGTCATCACAAGCCCTTGTAAAAGTCCCTCCCCAGATTTCTTGTAGGCCCCCTTCAGATAGTGGAAGGCTGTGGTAAGGTCTCCCTGGAGCCTTGTTAAACTCCATGTGGTTGGCATGGGGCACCTCTCAAGCCTGTCAAAGTCCCTCTGGGTGCCAACCCTTCCCTCCAGCATGTCAGCTGCACCACACAGCTTGGTGTCTGTTCAATTATATTTAAATATAACTTTGTACAACAAAACCACTTTATTCAGCACTCCAGACTACTTTGTAGGTTTGTTCCCTTATCTCTACAGGCCTTTCTACAATCTTTGTGCAAGCTGAAAGTTTTATTCTGGCTTCAAGTACAGTACTAAAAATGCTGAGTAGTACTGAGTCTTTTACAGAGCCCTGAAGATTCTCAAGAGACACACTTTAATCTGGTAATGATTTCCTATGACAAGCTTTTAGATGCAAGACAAATTAAGGTGTTTCTAGGAACATTTCTCTAAAAATATGCCTTATATGCTACTCATGTCTTGCTTTCAACGAGCAATCCAGAGACGTGTGCTGGAAAGTCTGGCCTTAACTATGCCTGTCACAAAACCAAAATGGGCCAGAGTGTGCTGTGTACTGAAATAAAGTGAGCAGGTGTGTGAACAGGGCAGGAGTAAGAGCTTTTACAGAGGCAGTGAGTGGCAACAGACAACAGAAGCCCGTGCCAGCATGAGGCAGATGCTCCCAGACAACACTCACCACAGGCTCAGCACTCCAGGGACTAGAAACATGAGTCGAAAGCATTCTGGGACTGTGGACACAGAGAACATCAACCTGAGAATATCAGGAACAGAGAAAGGCAGCAAAGAGGATGGTGGGGACATTGAATTGGGGTTCTGGTCTGGGGAGTGGGGTGAGAGAAGAAGATGGATCTTTGGATCCAAGTGCACAAAGGATGGGTAATGAAGGAAGCATGGCTTTGAGGATGTAGCACAGCAGGGGTAGGACCTCCTTATATTCAAAGCCAAAAGTTTTTTCTCATTAATAGTTATGAATCTTTTCCTCTCCCTTGTTTTTTGGTAAATATGATTCTTTTCAGCCTCCACCAGTTACGTGGAGACTAATTTATTGACCATGCACATTCTTGATAATATGTAGGGCTATCCTTGTAAACAAAATGTGAAGTGGCAGATAATACAAATGCATCCCAAAACATAAAGAAAATTAATTCCTTTCATTTGCAACATCTATAATCTCGGCAAAAATGAAAACAGATTTGCTTGATGAGAGGCAGGATGAAACTCTGAAACCCCCCTTTGCCCTGGCTTTCCATCCAAATAAATCACAGGTCACTTCATACAGCCTCTCTCTCAATATAGAAAAATGACAGGACATCTTCGGGGACATCTACTAAATCTCATTAAGCACTTCCACTGATAGCATAATGTGTTATCATTCCAGCTGCCACACTGAGCTCACATTGCCCCTCTCCTTTCTGTAAGACTGCACTTTGCTTCCATAAAAAGGCAAATCCTATCACAGTTTGTTTTAAAATACTGTCTCACCCCGCAGGCAGCATATTTTCAAAACTCAGCTTTTCTCACTCTCATTTCTGGGACACATCATTCTTTAACCTTGGGTGGCTCTCCTGACAAGGTGAAAACTCATTAACCACCTCTGTATAATTTAAACACACAGCTTGGTTACTATGCTGGCACCAGCCCACAGGGACTGACAGGTTGTTCTTGAGGACATGTTCTCCACATAAATGCTGTAGGAACTTGTAAAAGAGAAGGCCACCCCACCCCAGGACTGTCACAAAGAGGGGATAAAAAATGCTGTTCTTGAGACTCCCTTTGTTACCCAAACAGTCCCCAAAGCACTTTGTCCTCTTCTCAACTTTCCCATAAGCTGCTGGTACAAGAGAGTGTGTCACACAAAAATCTTCCAAATTTCATGTCAATCAAATTTCTTCTCTCAGTAGCCATTTCAGAGGTAGGTGGCTTTTCATAAGTGCCTGTTCTTAGTTAAGAAATGGAAACAAATTTCAGTTTTGGGCCACTTACTACAAGAAGGACATCGAGGTTCTGGACTGTGTCCAAAGAAGGGGAACAAAGTTGGTGAGGGGTCTAGAAAACAAGGCTTAAGAGAAGAGGTTGAAGGAGTCACCATCCCTGGAGGGATTTAAAACACGTGCAGATATGATGCTGAGGCACATGGTTTAGTGGTGACCTGGCTGTGACATGTTAATGGTTGGACTTGATGATTTTAAAGGTCTCTGCCAACCAAAATAAATCTATAAGACTCCCTCTTCAAGCTTAACAAAAACTATCTCCATGGTCATTGCAGAGATTTTTTACCACAAACCCTGATGTTTAGGGAAGTATTTAATGCTGTTTATTTGGGAATAATTTAGGAGCTGCCTTTTTTGGGGAAGGTGACCAAATCTCCAGGCAAAAAATGTCAGTGAGGCCTTTGCTAATTACAGTAAATCAGTGCATGGAAACTACTGCTAGAACTACCTGGTAACTAATAATGAACCTGTATTCACCAGACCCAACTGTCAGCACATCAAGGGGTTGGCTGGGAACCTACAGTCCATGAAGAAGGAAAGAGACTCCCAAAGAGCTCTTAAGCTTTCTCTGAAGGTGCCTGTCTCCTCCTCCCTCACCTTGGAAGCCAAATCCTGCTCAACACAGACCTGCATTCAGAGCAGACCTGGAAGCAGAGCTCAGGAAATGGACTGGCCACCAAGGTAACACGAGACTGGGAAGATGAAATCACTGGGATCATTTTTCCTTTTAATCATCTAGTTCTGTGGTGACAGAAATAGATCATTTGGACACTTGCTCGTGCAGGCAAGCAAGGTAGTCCTGGGGATGGTAGCTGTGGTCATCCAAGTGCCCAGGTCATCCATCAGGCAGGTTTGTCATGATGTGGTAAGTCCAGGATCAAGCTGGGAGGTCAGTCCACAGGCCCAGGGGGTGTACCAGGTTCAGACAGTGCCCTGGGATGGCCAGGGAGGGCTGCAGGGAGCTGGAGACTGGCACTGCTGCAGCATTACCAGGGCAGAGACTGACAGCCCCAGGGGGCTGGAACAAGGTCCTGGGCCATGGGCAAGATTGGGGGAGACACCAGGGGTGACCAGGCAGGGGCAATAGAGCTTATTTATTAGTGCTCTCAGGGCTCTGCCAGTAGCTTAGCTGTAAATATTCAAAGGTTTTAACTTTATCAGATTAAAACGAATGTGATTAACTCATACTTATTCATAACATCTCTTGCCCTCCTTTTCTAAAAATTTGAATCAGTTGCTCTAAGAAGATCCCCAAAAACAGCTGCAAATGGCTTGTTGTGAAGAATCCAACCTGTAGTGCTATAGGCTACTGCAATTGCCTAAATCTTCATCACTGTTGCAAGTTACTTCTATTTGTCAATGTCCCCAACCTGCCCAACCCATATTTCATTATCATTGCCTTTGAGTTTGAATATTTTATGTTGTTGCACTTGTTGCAGAAGGAATTAATTAAAAAGCAGTGTGAAATTTAAAGACTTTTGCTACCAGATAGCCTGAATAACACTACATTAGCATCCAACAGTCTTCACTAATTTATTCTTGCTCCCTTGTAATAAGTATATATAGTATGAGTAAACAGGGGCTCTATCACAATGAATGATGCAGAGTTTAATGTTTCCTTCATCATGAACAATAGACAGTTTCTCACTCCATAAATTATTTCATTTGTACATTATCTGGTAGGTTAATAGATTTTAGAGCCTGAAGAGACTCATGGCATCATCTTGACTGTATTACCTCTTGTGCAACCACTGCATGTATAAGCTTGACAATTTTATCCAGTGATTCCTGATGAAGAAATTATTCTCCCAAACTTATTGCAGTGAAGCTTTTTGAGGGCATGACTATGAATGAAATCAAGAGTCTTTTGCCCTTAAAAATACTTTTAAAGGGAGATTTTCTGAGTATGTAAGTCACTAGTAGTTAGACAAATTACATTTATAATAAAAGATAGATGTTATCAAAGTGATTTCGGGCTTCAGTCCACAAAGGCACTTAGGAGTGAATAGCTTAAAACTTGGGTATTGTCTGATAGGTTTCCATGGGACCACTCCTGGGCTTCTGACAGAGCCTGCATGTAAAGCTTGACTAGCTAACCAAATATATTTATGAAACAGCATCAGATGAGCTTCAGGGTGAACTAAGGGTGATCAGTAATAGCTGCACTGCAGCAAAATGGCTAAAAGGCAAGTTCTGGAAACATTACAGTGTCTGTATGTAATGTCAAGCTCATTTCAACTTGTCTTTGAGTATGGTGATCTGACTCTTAAAAATCAGCCTTGGTACATAACACTCTGACTTGAAAATCTTCAGTTTTGATATCAGTAACCACAAAATAATGCTCATTTCTTGAGCATAGGACAAGAAATGGTGTCAGTTGTACACCCTGAGCAAAGGTTCCATTTTGGTGGTATCTACAGCAGCTGTAGATGTTTGCTTAGCAGAAGCCACCTTCATTTACCTTCCCTTGAATGTGACAGCATTGTCATAACAGCTGTGTCATGTCATAAACTCAACCTCAAAACAACATCAATTGGAATCCATGGAGAGCACCTGATACTTTCAGGAAAACACAAAATCATGACAAAACACATCAAAGAAAAGTAAGTTATATGACAAGAAGTTGTCAAAATAGTATCGACAAATAAGAAGATGAAAGATAAAATGCAACAAACATTGCCAACATTGGGGAATAATTGTGCAGCATCCAGGTGACTGCAAAATTAATTGGGACACTGGGAAAAGAGCAAATTAGCTCATTGGCAAGTTAGTTATGAGCTAAGAACCTAGCTAATATTAGTAAGACTGAATAATATGGCTTCAAGGTGATTCTCAAAAACTTTACAGAGTCTATACAACAGTAAGTTGATTTCAGGATATCTTCAGAGAGATGAATATCCACTCCATACTTTAAAGAACATCCTTTATTCTCTTGTGGAAACAAATCAGTTCCAGGGGTTTGTCCCCATCCCTGATGCTAAAGATTAATTTATCACCACATCTGAATCTATTAATTAAGCTCTGAAGAGCACCAGTAAGATTCTGGTTAATCTTCCTCTCAGAGTTAAGTCTGAAAAACCTGTAGTACTTTACCAGTACTAATGACAAGGCTCCTACCCAAATAGTAGTGCTGTTTTACTTTCCTCCTCTCCCAAGGCAGTAGTGAATCAGGTACTTACACTAAAAATCATGGATGAGACCTCTCAGTTAAGATTTTATCAGTTAAGGCATTTTCCTAAACCTCTGTTTTTGATGTTGTAACCTGAAAGTATGTTCCAAACTTGTAGGAAAATTTATTACTAGCTGTGCAGATGATAAAGTGATGTCTACATATGTTATAATAAGGGGGAAAAGGAATAGATTTGAAGAGTAAAACACCTTCATACCACCTACATACCACACCATGAACACCTAGCAGTGCACAGCCTACTCCTCATGAGCATCTTTTGGTTGGAAGGGAATCCAGTCTTCATGCTCCATGGCCACTTTTTGCTCCACTAAGGGGATAATTGCTCCTAAAGTACACTCCTACTCTGAACTAAAATATCACCAGCATACTGTGTGCAGACACCAGTCTGCTCTTATGGGTTCAGAAACAAGAGTAGAAAGGTATTGCTTCTGGCATGACTTGGAAATAGGTTTGCTAGGGCTCCCTGGGATCTCTAATGTAAATTCAGTATGATGTTACCAGAGGAAAAGATCCACCCTTCAGATGTTTTCCTGTAGCCAGCTGCTGTGTTCTGAGTGCCAAAGCAGTTACAGAAGATTGTGGCACCATGTAACAGAAATGGAAAGAGAAACCAGTTCCCTTCAAGCTTCATACAGAGACTGAAAGTGTCATAAATGATTTGAGGTCAAAAGCTGGGATGAAGGCTAGAGTTTGGGTTTGAAGGACGTGGTCACACCCACCCAAAATGAGGCCAACTGAGAAAATAATTGCATGGACTCACTTGTTCACCATGCAATTCATTCTTAGACTTCAGTAGAACCTGGGAGACTGAAATCGTTGGCAGAAGCATGGGGTGGAGGAGGGAATAACCACACGTGACCTCTTCTGACATTTGATTCTCAAAGAAGATATTAGCAACACAGATTAAAAACTTTTCTAGTAACAGTAGGTCCTACTTACAGGGTCCTCCACTCTCCCCTGCCCACATCTGTTTCCCATTCTCCTGCAGTACAGCTGCCAGCTACCCAAGCAGTTGTGTTGTGTAGCCATGATTTTTGTGTCTAGACACAAAAAGGGCTATAAACTTTTTTGGGGTTTTGTCATCTTGTTGTTTCTAAGGAAGTTTTTTTTTCCTGGCATTGGAAAAACTAATCCACAGCCAAACTGATGGTGCAAAGAGTTTAAAAAAGAAAGAGCAAGCTACACAGTTACACAGGCACAGACTGGTGGCTCTAGGCAGACTAGTATCACAGCAGTCACATATCAGACCCATCTCACTCAAAATTCACTGCCAGAAATTCCTGTACCAGGACAGGTACCCATGCAGCTCATTAATGGAGGATGAAAACAGTACATTTATGCAGCAGGTTTCTATCTGCAGTTCTCTGAGAGACCGTGTTTTGCAGGATATGTTTTGGGGTCCAAACATCACTTTCCTACCCTGCCCATTGTCGGCCTTGAATGCACCTTAGCAATGTGGCCAAAAATGAGCCATCTCAAGCACAGAGACATGTTAGTGTGGAGTGACAAGCTGCTGTGTGGCTGCTACCCTGCAATGCCTGTCTGCACCAATGCTGTTAGATGTCTGCAGTGAAAGACTTGTGACTCTGTGAGCTGCTTTTGCCACAACCCGAGTTTATACAGTTACTGCACATGAGCTGGGAGGAGGTAATTTCTTTCCCATTTTCATCCTGCCAGGGCTCATAGGATGTTGCTGGTTGATTTGACAGGCCCTGTGTAGGCACAGCCTGGGGATGGCTGGAAGCTTATTTCTCTAATTTCCCACTTCCCTCCTGTCTGAAGGAGTGCCTGGCAGTGTGTTTGCAGACGTGGGTCTGCCAGGAGCTGCTTGGCAGAGGGCCTAGGGAAGCACCCATAGACTGGGAAAGAAACACTGTAATTTGGTGGCTCGGGAGGGGTGGAAAATCTAGAGACAAAAACTGTGCAGATGCTTCTCAGTGTAGTGGGGACAACGAGGGTTCACAGAGGCCAGAAGATAATAGCAATGTGACTGTGGTTCTGAGGGCATTGACTCAACAAAAGAGAAAAAGCTGTCATGTCCAACAGGACCCTCAGCTCACTCCTAATAATACCATAAATATACAGGGGAGGGAGAGGGAAACAAATCCTGCTTGTCCTCTTTTGGTTTTTTGTTTGTTTGTTTAGTTTAATTTTTTTGTGTGTGTTTTTTTTTTTGCTTTGAAGGCTGGTACACTAAAATAGGAAATTTAGAAGGACACTGAAAAGAAATTTTAGGGAGGTAACTTCTCTAAGAACAAGCTGTGAATTTGACTAAACTTCAAAATTGTTTTACCACTGCACCTCTTTCTACATCAAAGGCTTTCTACAACTCCTCAGTGTTTCAAATCAGCTTATTTCAAAGTTTACAGTATTACCTAGCTACAGTTCCCACACACTCAGAGGCTGTGCACCATATCTATTTAATGTTTTAATGCATTATCTTACTCAGGTTGGCTACGTACAACAGCAGAGACTAAACCAACAGAGGTCCCATGGGGACAATAAATGGGGAAAGATACACACTTGGGAAAAGACCCACACTCTGGAATTTGCTGGATTGCTTATAAAATGTGATCACTTTAAATTGTCTGTTTCTATAGCAGGTCACAGATCTTCTGTATTTCTGAGATTCAGGTTGGTATATTTTTGAGGGAGGGGATTGGGGGCTTAGTGTGGGGGGGGGTGTGATTTTTTTGTCTCATGGGTTTTATTTAGTTTGTCTTCCTCACTCTAACACCAACAAAATCCCTGGAATTGGCATGGGCACTCTGGATGCCTAAAGAAGAAATTCTTCAAAGAGAGACATATACAATTTAATTTCTCTAGGGGTCTTAATAACCACGGTATCTTTCAAACATAAGGTACAAAGCTTCCTTTCAAAAGGAAACTTCAGTTTTTACATGTCTACATTATTCCCCTGCTAAAAAGAAGATTTCAAAATAAAAAAAAAAAAGATTTCAGATGGTGCCCTAGCATTTTGTTGCTGCTGCCTCTGAGTGGGGCAGCAGTCTCATCATTGATAGTCTTCTTCACACTATTATGCAGCATGTAAAGAACTGCATCCCCAGTCTGTACACTTAAAAGTATGAATCAGCAAAAATTCTCATCTTGTTCTTTTACTGTTAGAGAATAGCTAAACAAACTAGCAATGTAACCTGAAACAATGGATGGTAAACCCTCAATGAACATTGAACTGGTTGGTTTCTGCTTTACAGGCTTTTGCATTGGGCTCCCACCAGCAGGAGGTACAGATATGCCAAGCATAATTAAAAATGTTATTTGCAAATATAATTCACAGTTCATTTATGGTGGGAATTGTTTGCTTCTTACCCCTCAGGAATTTTCACTTGGTTGACTGAACAAAAGAGAAACATTTCTTCATTTTAGGAATTGGAGATAGGAAAAGGATTCTAATGTATTTTCTTCATAATCACCTTGTTCTCACTTTTCCCATTTTACCTTTGCTGTGTAACACTGGGTTTCATGGGCTGTTGTTCAGCTAAGGGGAGATGCACTTTAATTAAAATTAAGGGGTGCACTGTAATCCAGAACACACCAACAGGAAAAGCCACATAAGCACTAACTGTGGGGGGGGGGGGGGGAAAGGACTGAAGAATGGGAACTCCAATTTAGAGTCAAGCTGTGTAATGAAACTCTATATGAACTATCTATGGAGTTAATTAAACATTAAAACAGAAGACTGAATGCTACCAGCTGAGTCATCAAGTAACAAAAGATTCAACAGGGGAGTATTGACTGAGGGTAACCTCTCTGATCACCTCAAACCAAAGGTTGCCTTCACTGCCTCCTGCTAACCTAATACATCTCAGAATGTACAGGGTAAAATTAGCATATAAGCTTAATTCTTAATTAATATCAGAACTTTGTCAGATACTGCCCTTCATGTGTAACACAAGTCCTCTCTCACCAAGCCACCATGACCTTAAATTCCTCAAGACTGAGCTGTGTTATGCAGTCTAGCTGAGCATATCTAGGATGCAGCTACATGTGCCCAACTAATCAGCAGGTTTATAAAATCCAGGTTTATAAAATACACACACCACCTGTTTGCTGGCCTATCTGCTTTTGGTTTGGTTTTATTTTTTTCTCCCACCCATCTGTTGTGCCTTTTACTGTCTTCACTGGTAAGCTCTGTGCTACATCTTTGTATAGCAACTAAAACAAAATGACCCCCACCAGCACTGAGGTATTAACAAAGTTAATAGGAATGACACCAGACAGAAGAGAATCTGAAAACCACTACAGTAAAGTTGATGTGAATTCAATATTTAACTCTGTAATCTCTCCACAGAGAACATAGCATTAAACCCACATGCAGCTGTTTGCTGCAAGCAGGACACCATGGAGCTGCACTGGGCTGGACTGGGACAGCGCTCACTTTGGATGTGCAGAGTATGTCAGGAAGGGAAATGGTTGGGAAAATCAGAGGTTTTGGTTCCTTCTAGAATAGTGTCCCTTGTATGCCACACATAATGGTGTCTACACAGGTATTGAAATATGTTCACACAGGTAATTAATTACCTTGACATGAAGTGACTTGGGAACCACCTGCCTTTGCTGCATCTCTCCTAGTTGAGTGTGTATCATAAAACTAAGGTGCTAAGCATGCAGAATATTTGTAACCCCCTCCTTTTATCTAAAGTTGCTTAAGTTGGTGGGGTTTTTTTTCTTTTATACTTCCAAGTTACATTTGCAGGAAGGAATTTCTCCTTCCTTGTGTTTGGAAGACTTTGATTTATGGACAAAGCAACAATTTCTCTTAACTTTAACCTCAATTCTAAAGCATTCTGTTTGGACAGGGGTTGGGAAAGGCTAGTGAGGAAAACATAGCAGCTTCCTAGAATCTGTGTCCATCCAAGCATTTCTCTCAGCATTTGCTATTGGCAGAGCCAAGTAAATCCCCAATTACAAATCCCTTACCAGCTCAAGAATGGATCTTACAAAAGCTGCATGACCAGGAAAATAATCATGCCTGCTATGTTTAATCCCCCCACCTTGTAATGTGCCCATCCAAGGCCCTGAATCTCAACAGCCTTAAAAATAAAAAATTCTCATTCCTTGCCAGGTTTGAGTTCTAGGGCAGGTCTTCACATGGGACCTGCTCAAAACAGAATAAAGAGGGGAGGATGAAACAAAGTGCCTCCAGATTCCAAGGACAGGGTGAATTTTCCTTTACAGCAGTGTTGTGATCGATACACATTTTTCATACAGAGCTATTGGCACTTTTTGAAATTGAGTTTACATCTTGACAGCTCCAGGTTAGCTTCTGAGGAACAAGGATGCTAAGTGCATCAAGGTCCTCTCTCAAATTCCTGTTTGTTTCATAAAGTGTTCTGTAGTTAGCTATAAAGAAACTGGATGTTCCTTTAATGAAATGTTGCAGTACAGAGAATTACCTTTTGATAGTGATGGCATACAGACTCTTAATACTTTCTCATTCATTCCATTATGCCTGCATCACAGATTTCCACTCCTTTTCTTATGAGCCATGGAGCAGATTTGAGTTTTTCAGAGCTTCTTTCCTTCTCATTGTAAAGATAAAATAGTAGATTGCTCTGTAACAAAATGCACATGAAATAAAATGCGTATTCCCTGAGTCACACAGCTTGTTCCGTGGAAAAAGTAGCTAAATGCTTCTGACATTGCTAATAGTTGCTTATATGAAAGTGAGTACATGAAAGAGAAGTGACCCACCCTGCAAATTACTGGCACAGATACAAGTAATATTCTGTGCAGGTATCCAAAATGCAACACTAGGGTCAAATCCTTATTTGTCTGTGGCTTTGCTAAAGTTACAACAGGAATGCTTTTGTCTCCACTGTGTGACATCCATTACTGAGATGCAGCAATAGTGACATTCCAGGAAACACAGAAACAATGTCTGCCTCTTGTTAATCAGAAAAAGAGCTGTGTATCTTGTGAGGAGAGATTGGTTTTAATTTATGCCAATGGGATTCTGATATTTAAATACTGGCTTGAAATATCTGCTCCATGGGGAGCTACTGCTGCACATTAATCCTAAATTTATCAGTTGCTGAGCTGCAATAAGACAAAAAGAGCAAGAAGTGACATAATACTGTGTGACATAGCAGTGGGAATGCAATACCATATGCAGGAGTGCACTCACCCCTGAAGCACAGTACACCAATATTCACCCCTACACACATGGTGTACTATTCACTTTGAGGAAGAGCCAGCTGCAGACAGCTCAGCTTTACAACTGCTCTACTCCCACGTGCACAAAGAGAAAGTTACATGGAACAGCAACACGGGCCATTAGAGAGACTGGTCATGATATCCTCAGTTTTGCCACTTCATGCATTATTTTCCTTGGCTGTGATGATTCATAAAGAGACACTTGAATGAGTGCAGACTCTTACAAAAAGGAAAAAAAAAAAAAAGAAATTAAATTAATTTAGGAAAGTTTTCTGAAGTACCTCCCCTCATCTTAACACACTTTTTGATTATGCAGTTTCCTCTGTTGCAAGGTGACATGAGGTCATCATGATCCATTCAAGCTGCCTGTGTTCATTCACTATGGCTGGAAATGACTCTCCACAACACAGATGCCCTTGAAAGTCCTCAGTCAAGAACAAAATGTACATATCATATTTAGCAAGTCTCAAAATCTTCTTTGCTGTAACCCCTTATACTGGGACTTTTTCACAGGGATGGCTGTAAAATGAGATATAAAATGTAATAAATTCTTTTTAAGGTGCAGTAACACAATTTAAGGACCTGTGCCCTCTTTAAAAGGCTTGGCAAAATATATACCATTACATTTAATATTTTTTTAATAAGTCTGTAAAAATCTTTCCTATATCAATATGTAAAAATGAATATTTTCCATATGCCATATGTAAAAATCTTTCTGATATCAGATTGTAGCTAACATATGTTTAGTAAAATGGAAAAAAACCCAAGGAAATCTCAAATGGGACAGAGATAGATGCTCATTTTTCTATGAGATAAATCTTTATATTCCTATGAATTCTATTATAATTCATTAACACCTCATAATTATTAACATCCTCGTGGGCAGCTCTTTGAGACACAGTAATGCTGTTGTGTCCACTTCAGAGAAGAGGGGATGAAACATTGAAAGCCAGTGGTTCATCTCTCATTGGACTTTAAGTCACTGCCTAAATCAGTAACCTGGGTTCCTTCCATCATGAAGAGAAGCAGATCAAAGGAGCTTGTTTGAAAGTTCTTGATTTTATTTTTATTACACATAAAAATGATAAAACTGGTGACCAGGTTGAATACTACACACAGCTCTTCAATGCATGCAGTAAGTCATTTCACATATAGATGGATCATGCAGCTTGTTTTCCTTTGGATCCACTAGAATGGAAAAGGTCAAAAACTAACCTAGATTTTTGGACCAATATTTACCAATCAACTATTATCACATATTTAAGGAGCCATCCATTTTGTTTGTTAAACATCATTTTACTTGTTTTCCTTTACTTCTTTTTTATTTCCTTAAAATATCCCCCATCACAAATCTTTCCTGGAGCTTCTGCACAAAATGAGGCAGCTTTCAAATAACAGAAGGACAGCAGAAAGTGAAAATGCATCCAAAGAGAAAGGAGAAAATAAAGTTACAAGAACACAGTTAGATTTTAAGTGTGTTACTTAAACACAGTCTTATAAAATACAGTCTTATAAAATTCCCATCAGTTTGGCTAGTTACACTCTAATTAATTTTTCCATAATGTTATTTTGGTTTGGTTGGTTGGGTCTTTTTTTTTTTCCCAGAAGAAATGAAGTGTGATGTTGTGGATTGTGTTCAAAATCAACTGCTATCTCTGATTTCAGTGGAGTTGTTTGGAGTGTAAAGCTAGTGCAGAATTGTGGCCTGTCTTGCACAGCTAAATGAAAACAGGTGCTTAGAACAGAAAGAGATGGGGTGGCCAAACCATAGGTCTATTCAAACTAGTATTAAATGTATTCCACATTTTGAAGACAAGTTGCAGCCAAAGTGGTTTGGGTTTAACACAGTGAGCAATTTTGTTTATTTCACTTTTGCAATAGTTTGACAACATCCAAGGCAATCAATCATTCATTTCAGATAAAATTCTGGTTTCTGCTGGGTTTATTTTTGTATGCTGTGTTGCATCTGAGAAATATATAAGGTTCATTTCCTGGCTTGTTTTCAACATTTGTATTAATTCTGAAATGAATTTTGATTGATTAACTTCTAATTAGCCTGCTCAAATATCTACTAATTTAAAGAGGAACTGAAATGCTTTAAAATAAACATATTCCAAACATTGATTAACTCTGATAACCAGTTTACATACTGCACAGGCAATGAAATGTCAAATATATACCTCATAAATTGTACAAGTCTATGGGTCCATCCTTGCATGTTTCTCTTTAGCAGACAATAATATTTATTTC
>VYZU01070791.1:85133-95546 GCA_013401355.1 Ceyx cyanopectus
AAAAAAAAAAAAAGAAATTAAATTAATTTAGGAAAGTTTTCTGAAGTACCTCCCCTCATCTTAACACACTTTTTGATTATGCAGTTTCCTCTGTTGCAAGGTGACATGAGGTCATCATGATCCATTCAAGCTGCCTGTGTTCATTCACTATGGCTGGAAATGACTCTCCACAACACAGATGCCCTTGAAAGTCCTCAGTCAAGAACAAAATGTACATATCATATTTAGCAAGTCTCAAAATCTTCTTTGCTGTAACCCCTTATACTGGGACTTTTTCACAGGGATGGCTGTAAAATGAGATATAAAATGTAATAAATTCTTTTTAAGGTGCAGTAACACAATTTAAGGACCTGTGCCCTCTTTAAAAGGCTTGGCAAAATATATACCATTACATTTAATATTTTTTTAATAAGTCTGTAAAAATCTTTCCTATATCAATATGTAAAAATGAATATTTTCCATATGCCATATGTAAAAATCTTTCTGATATCAGATTGTAGCTAACATATGTTTAGTAAAATGGAAAAAAACCCAAGGAAATCTCAAATGGGACAGAGATAGATGCTCATTTTTCTATGAGATAAATCTTTATATTCCTATGAATTCTATTATAATTCATTAACACCTCATAATTATTAACATCCTCGTGGGCAGCTCTTTGAGACACAGTAATGCTGTTGTGTCCACTTCAGAGAAGAGGGGATGAAACATTGAAAGCCAGTGGTTCATCTCTCATTGGACTTTAAGTCACTGCCTAAATCAGTAACCTGGGTTCCTTCCATCATGAAGAGAAGCAGATCAAAGGAGCTTGTTTGAAAGTTCTTGATTTTATTTTTATTACACATAAAAATGATAAAACTGGTGACCAGGTTGAATACTACACACAGCTCTTCAATGCATGCAGTAAGTCATTTCACATATAGATGGATCATGCAGCTTGTTTTCCTTTGGATCCACTAGAATGGAAAAGGTCAAAAACTAACCTAGATTTTTGGACCAATATTTACCAATCAACTATTATCACATATTTAAGGAGCCATCCATTTTGTTTGTTAAACATCATTTTACTTGTTTTCCTTTACTTCTTTTTTATTTCCTTAAAATATCCCCCATCACAAATCTTTCCTGGAGCTTCTGCACAAAATGAGGCAGCTTTCAAATAACAGAAGGACAGCAGAAAGTGAAAATGCATCCAAAGAGAAAGGAGAAAATAAAGTTACAAGAACACAGTTAGATTTTAAGTGTGTTACTTAAACACAGTCTTATAAAATACAGTCTTATAAAATTCCCATCAGTTTGGCTAGTTACACTCTAATTAATTTTTCCATAATGTTATTTTGGTTTGGTTGGTTGGGTCTTTTTTTTTTTCCCAGAAGAAATGAAGTGTGATGTTGTGGATTGTGTTCAAAATCAACTGCTATCTCTGATTTCAGTGGAGTTGTTTGGAGTGTAAAGCTAGTGCAGAATTGTGGCCTGTCTTGCACAGCTAAATGAAAACAGGTGCTTAGAACAGAAAGAGATGGGGTGGCCAAACCATAGGTCTATTCAAACTAGTATTAAATGTATTCCACATTTTGAAGACAAGTTGCAGCCAAAGTGGTTTGGGTTTAACACAGTGAGCGATTTTGTTTATTTCACTTTTGCAATAGTTTGACAACATCCAAGGCAATCAATCATTCATTTCAGATAAAATTCTGGTTTCTGCTGGGTTTATTTTTGTATGCTGTGTTGCATCTGAGAAATATATAAGGTTCATTTCCTGGCTTGTTTTCAACATTTGTATTAATTCTGAAATGAATTTTGATTGATTAACTTCTAATTAGCCTGCTCAAATATCTACTAATTTAAAGAGGAACTGAAATGCTTTAAAATAAACATATTCCAAACATTGATTAACTCTGATAACCAGTTTACATACTGCACAGGCAATGAAATGTCAAATATATACCTCATAAATTGTACAAGTCTATGGGTCCATCCTTGCATGTTTCTCTTTAGCAGACAATAATATTTATTTCCTGCAAATGGATGCAAGTGTGTTTTAACCATTTACATCACAAGTACTGATGATTTATATTATGTTCCCATTCCTTCATATACATATCCAGAAGGATGCACTTAGCAAAAAACAAAACAAAACCTCTAACCAGATAAACAATACCACTGGAAAAATAAAAATCAAGGAAACACATTCCAGGCATAAATTAAAATATATTGTGTACGGTGTCAGTTACTGGTTGTTAGATCTCTTTCTCTCATAAGTAGGGCTCTTACCAACTCCTGTCTTGCTACTGAGTGGTCCAGGGATTTTCCTCTTTCACTAGCCACAGATGTGAATTCACCCTGAAACAAAGATCAGATTCATCAGTTAACAGGTACTCAGAACATATGGAAGATTTATTAATCAAAATGCAGACAGAGTCGTGGAACCATCCAGCAGCATGAGTCCAATAACTGAGTTCCAGCTCCTATTAGATATGTATTTACTGCTTCCTTACATCATACTATACTTTTTCCTACCCATTACCAACCACCTACTATCAGGTTTGACCATGTGCTCTCTAACTCCATGCTCATTTGACACGTTTTCAAGCATCCATTTGAAGCAGCTAATTACAGTCATAATTGGGATGCCTTTCAGACCAGCATACACACCTCATGTTTCCCAGATGGTGGATCCTAACTACCTGTCTTGTGCCTACTTATCAGACAAAACTACAGCCACTTAGCTGTCTTCTGTCCTGTTTGATGTGCTGTAAACCATCACTCTGACACAGAGATTTAGAGAGGAAAAGATGGAAAGAAGAAATGTAGCAGTCATTGCATTCCTAAATGAAGACAGAGGATTAATGGTTGGACTCGATCTTGAGGGTCTTTTCCAACCTAGATGATTCCATGATTCTATGATTATTATCACTTCTGTTCAGGACATTTTTTTGGTAGTTATTGGCATGTATGGAAATTATGGAATCACCTGAAGCCTAATGGGTCATAGCAGCCTTTGTAGAAAAATCATTAAAACCAGAGCTAAATGAAGTGCCAGATAAAAAAAAAGCAAGGCCAAGTTGTTCAGTGCTGAGAATGATCTGGCTGCAGTGTGTTAAGCTAGCAGTGTGCACTCATTTTACACAAAGGCAAAGGAACAGTATTACTCTAGATTCAGAAGTGGTGCCTTCCCTATAGAAGACTCCCAGGAGAACCACTTCTGATTGCTTTTGTACCAACCCCCTTCCCTATCAACCCTGGAAAGGAGTGCTATATTTCAACTACTGCCAGAGAGAGAAAAATGAGAGAAAAATAATTGTACCAGGCTTGAAATCCCCAAATGCTTTTAGTGGTTTTGATTTCCCCAGTGAGCAATTTTTAACAGAGTGAGCAGTTAAAGTTACACCACAAGCCATCAGACTGAAGGATAGAACCTTCCTCTTAATCAAGCATCACTCTTGCAACTGTTTCATCTCAGGAATTCCCTGAATATTCAGCCCTCTTAAAGGCAAGAGACAGAGATCTCTGAAGGACTTGAAATACACGCTGCATGCAAAAATGCTGTCTGTGCTTTATTGCAATAAAACACTGCCTCTGTTTCCTGGGCATGTATTTGCTGCCCCATCAGAGTAAGCCAAGGCAGCCAGGGTTGTGTGCTGATATGATGTCCAGCAGCTGTGCTGTTTACACTGCTGCTGCATCAGCCCCGAGTTCCCTACCAGCACTGGGGGGATAATTCCATACCAGTCAGACCCTGAACTCACATATACAGAAGTGACATTGAGCAGTTAAGAGATTTATAAAAGCAAAACATGAGGAGCCACCAGCTCTGCTCATTGCCCTTTTCTTCCTGATCCCAAATCCTTCTTTCTAGTGCTCTGTAATTTTTTTTCTATTCATATGACTGCTGTGAATAATGATTGCTCTTCTAAATCTTCACAGGTTCAGATACTTAATCACACACCTCCTGGATCTGTGAGCAGGAGCAGCCTGACTTTTTAAGGCCAGCTTTCAATTATCTGCTCTATGGTTGCATATTTTACTACCTCCTCTTTCCTTCACAGTTTCTAAATGTCAGATGTATAAAACATTTGACATTTAGGGAAACTCCAGCATTATAACAACTCCCCCAAGACCATGCACTAATTTTTAGACAATATATGCTAATAAGCATGTAATTTTCAAGCTTTAATTTCAACTCTGTTACACATAATTTAAAATCCCCAATTTAAAGCATTTCAAAATTTAAATGAGAACTGCTGCTAGTATAAAAAAAAAATAATTATAAGCATGATCACTGAACTAAAAATATGATTGAGCATATAATTAGCACGTGTGCATATGAATGCCATGGTAAGAACTGACACTGGTTACAAATAATTGATTTGTAAATAGATGTGTTCTCTGTGAACTTCAGAAATCTGTAATTTAAAATCACTCTTACTACAGAAACTGGTCATCTTAGCTGCAAATATTTCTATGGATGAATGAACCATGAAAATTAATCACTTTTACGGCCACAGAAAGGGGTTGTTCTGGGTCACTGTCCAGATAGTAAAATATTAAAAGCCTGTGATCTAGTTTAAAATTCATCATAGGCTATAGTTAGACCTACAGATATTAAAAATAATTTTCTTCCTCCTCCTGAAGCAGAAATTGCTCTAGAGACCTTTAGAGCTCATAGACTTTAAAGGCCAAGTCCAATAATTAGATTCATATTTGTCTTTAAATTAGAAAATCTTTGAATAAGTTATTCATTAGTATTTGAGATGGGCATCCCAAAAGAAAATGCATCAACAAACCTAGGTCTTGCAATTTCAGTACTGCTGCAATCAGATGGAAATTCAGCAGAAGTTAATCATCCTCAGTATGACAAACAGTACAATTATTTTGAAATACTTGAGCCCAGTAGTGTATTTCATGGGCATGCAGGTACTAAGCAAACATCAGTGGAGGTTTTGATAGAGCAAGAAAGCCTAAATTAATCTCTAAAAGAGGGAGGTAGACATTAGCATGTAAATTAAACTCAAATCACAAGACTTCTACAAATGTACCCAGAACTGCCTTTCTCACAGAGACATGAAAAGAAAAACTAGTATCAAGTAATATGTACAAACATTTCCTCATATAAGGTAAAGCTTCAATCACATTTAAACATTTCAATCACATCAAAACATGTAACTAGGTAGAGAAAATGTTACTGTCTTTTCTTCTCATGTACTTTGCACTAAGCAAACTTCTTTATGAACAGAGGTAAGACAGTCCATTATGCCCATTATTTTATTGTAAATAAATGTAATTATCAATGTGCCTTGAGTCATTTTCATCTATGGTACTTACTTTGCCTGCAAGAAAAGCAACCAAATACAGCTGCAAACCAACCTTTCCACTTAAGCATGGACAATATGATGGTCTGTAGCACAAACTTGTCCAGGATAATATACACCTTTTAGTATTTATTACACTTATCTTGTTTTTGGTTCTAGGAACCCTGAGAAGTAAGTGCACCACCAATATCCTCTGTGGGCTTTTGAAGAACTTGAAGTACTTTGTGGTGGCCTAAAGAAGCTCAGTGCCTTTCACTTTCATCTCATGCTTTATCCCCAACTAATAAAAGACAACTAGTATGAAAGCACTTTTTGTAGATGTAATAAAAAAATAGTCAAAATTTGCACAAAAGTGGAAATAAAATACACTATCCTCAGTTCCAGAGTAATCCAGCCATGATAAATCACCTGAAAAAAAGAGAATTATTTTTAGTATATACGCAGAAGAAGTAAATGAACCACAGCATGCTTTGTAAAGAAATCAGGAAAGAGACAGTAGCTACCAATAAAAGCATTAGATATATATGCAGGGAAATATTTCTTCAAGACAGAGAACTTTTAAGACCCTGAATACTGAGACATTTATCAGGCAGGAATGAAATGAGCCCACTAGCAGAGGAAAGCTCCTCACAGCAGTCTTGGCTCCTGAGAGCATTTGGCACACAAGGGAAAAGGGGTTGGTTTTGAACATCTAAGACCGTCAGAATATCGTGTTCTTTTACCTGAAAAGAACAAACTGTGAGAGAATTTTTCTTGCTATAATAACCTGCAGCAAGGAAAAAATTCAATTGCTTCTATTTTGGGGTATTTTATTCTGGCTTGTGCCCATGTAAAATTTGTGTAACAAATTCTGAAAGGTCAGTGATAACTGCACAATTCTGTGCATGGGCAGAGCTTGGTTCATTACATGGTCTGAGCATCTAAATGACACTCATGTAACACTGAAGATTAAATCAATAAGAAACTAGCTCTCTGTCAAGGAAGGAATCAAAAAGAAGTGACAAACACATTTAGAGAAACTCAAGTCACTTCTCACTTTGCAGGAGAGAATCCTTGAAGTGATTTAAGCCAGGCCAAAGCTAGGCAGACAGCTTTCATAGAGAAGACAGATGCCCACTGAAAAGTAAAACTTACCCATATTTTTATTACTGTCAAAAATATTTAATGCTAGTTGATAGAGAAAATACAGAGAAAAGTCCAAGAACAAGATAACCAGGCTATAAGGAGTTTAATATTGTGTATCACTGTCTCAGTGTGACAGAAAAAAATATTATTGTAATAACTCTTTGTACATTTGCAAAAATAATTCTGTTCTACATGTTCCTTTGCCCCTTTACTGGATATTTGGTTTTCAGCAAGTTTTATGCTTAATGAGTTCATCTTTCAAAGTTCTAAATATTTTTCTGAAATGTAAAATTAGAATTTAATACCACTGTGGATATTTAAAGAAGATTTAAAATCTCCCGAAAGCTTTTTGAAAAGCCATTTCTAAAATGTGCATAGGCTGCTGTCATTTATGGGGCTCTCCACACTTCTTTTATACAGCTAATCACCACTATCTGCAAGGATTGTTACTAGAATATGAACTTCCTTAGTATTTTAAGTTTCTGTGAGCTTATATATGGGGAAAAATCCAAAGAAAAAATAACTCCAGGTAAGTGTGTACTGAGGACTGCCACTTTGACTAGGTGCTCCTTCACTGTAGTTTTGGTTATGTGCATTAAAGCCTACAAGAAGGGATGCAGAAGAGAGGGTGCTTAGGAAGGAATGAGAGGTGTATGGGGGCCTGTTGGGTTTTCTGAAGGCAGGCCTGCTAGCTAGTGAGCCCCCAGGTGAAGAATATGTCATTGTGTTTCTTAAGGATCACTTTTTCCTCTTTGAATTGGGCTGTTTGGTTTCTCTAGCTCTGTTATTTACTTGCTGCATAAATCAGGGTGGATCTCAAAGGCTGATGTTCCTGCTGTCCAGACCAGGAAGTTACTTGGCTGTATCCACCCATCCATGGCACACAGTGTCCTGGAATAAGACTTGCCACTCAGGGCACAGTTGAGAGGTGGCCACAGAGGAGCAAGTTCCCATGTACTGCCACTCACATCTATCACTCAGGTATGTGAATCTACCTGAACTCATCCAGACCCTCCAGAAGCAGGAGGGCACAGACTTCCAAGCTATGCCCTGAGACAGGTCACAGCACTTCACAGCTGATGCCTGTATCATGTGAAGCCCTGTTGTGTTACCTGAGAGAGGCCAGAGCACCTCTGTCCATCACCATGGCACTCACAGCGTCACACTGGGATCCCAGCTCAGGTCCAAAGCCAGCACAGCCCGACCTCTGCTTCCTGTGCCAGCAGCATGAGGCTGTTCTGTGCTAGCCTGAGGGTCAGCAAACATCATCTGTACCAGTGTGCTATGGGAGAGAGACAAAAATCAGCAGCAAGACAGTGGCATAAAAGCAGTGACCCATCACTGATTTTTGCATCTGCTCATCTTTGCACTGCCTAAAAAGAGTTTCTCCTCTAAATTACAACTGTTCTGTAGCATTACAGGGTGAAATCCACAGCAATGCCATCTGCCCTAATGATCAAGACAGTCACTGTCTTGCTAATAGTCACAAACTGGCAATACACATTAGCTCGTTTATGATGTGTTGTAATTGGGCTGGAAATCATTCACAAATTAGCTAAGTGAATCAACATGGCTCTCCAAAGTCCTAAATTAAAATACTTAATTGAAACGCTGGTCTTGCCCATTTGTGAAACAAATATTTAAACAGGATGAAGAAAATAATGTGCCTTTTTTTCATGGACCTGTTCTACAGGCAAGAGTGACAGATGCTGAAACACACCAAAGGTACCTCCATCTGAGTGGCAGGGAAGTGTCTGTTACACTGTCACTGGTGCATAAATCAGGAAGACAGTGATCAGCAGCATGATAGCCATTATTAACCCTTATTATAAAGCAGGAGGGTCACCAGAAATATCAATGAATCATCCCAGCAAATTTTCACAAGGCTTAGCAAAGTGACTGAGGTAGACCTGGGAAGAGGATGGCACTACATGTGTTTGGTGAGCTTATTATTCAACAAGGGAGAAGGAAATCTTCCCTCCACATTTCAGGCATGACGCAGGGACAGATTTTCCAAAGTACTTGAAGTGTGTGTGAGGACAAAGTATTTTTTCTTACAATTGCCCAGGCTCTTCTAAAGACCAACTCATCCCACTATTTTTGGCATGTCCTGGAGGACACACTTCTCTCCACTGACAATAGAGGGGATATTGGGACACTAACTTTTGTGCACAAGTGTCTTCACCTGTTGTCTAAAGATGTTTGGTGTGGCTCCTCTGGCCCAGTGACTTCTGTGCAAATTCAGTTTCTAATTCACTAGAAGTCCCACTGGCCTGTCTGCAGTACCCAGTAGGTAATAGCTTTGCAAACCCAGCCACATGTCCCTGATGCCACCTGCTGAAGATGGCAGGCATCCCCACGCCCAGGCTTTCCCAGCAGGCTCTCTGTTAGGTGATACCTGCTCTAGATTTGGTATTGTGAATAACTTCTTTAAATATGTTATGCTATCTTTTCTTATGGTTCTATACCATAGGGCCACTGAATGGATGAGGCTTTAAGGCACCTCTGGAGATCATAGAATCCTTCTGGTTGAAAAAGAACTTCAAGACCATCAAGTCCAACACTTAACTCAGCATAGCCAGGTCACCACTAAACCATGTCCCAGATTCATAGATTCATAGATATTAGGGGTTGGAAGAGACCTAGAAGATCATCTAGTCCAACCCCCCTGCCTGAGCAGGATCACCTAGACCAAGTCACACAAGAACAGATCCAGGCGGGTCTTGAGTGTCTCCAGAGAAGGAGACTCCACAACCCCCCTGGGCAGCCCGTTCCAGAGCTCTGGCACCTTCACTGGGAAAAAGTTCTTCCTTGTGTTGATCTTAAACCTCTTGTGCTCCAACTTGCACCCATTGCCTCTCGTCCTGTCATTGGATGACATTGAGAAAAGTCTGGCTCCATCCTCTCTACACTCACCCTTAAGATATTTATAGACATTAATGAGGTCCCCCCTCAGTCTCCTCTTCTCCAGGCTAAAGAGCCCCAGCTCTCTCAGCCTTTCCTCATAAAGGAGATGCTCCACTCCCCTAATCATCTTGGTGGCCCTGTGCTGGACTCTCTCCAGTAAATCTGTCTTTTCTGAGCTGGGGTGTTCAAAACTGGACACAGTACTCGAGGTGGGGTCTCACCAGTGCAGAGCAGAGAGGGAGGAGAACCTCTCTTGATCTGCTGGCCACACTTCTCCTAATGCATCCCAGGATGCCATTGGCCTTCTTGGCCAATGCAAGGGCACATTGTTGGCTCACGACCATCCCCCTGTCCACCAGGACCCCCAGGTCTCTTTCTCTGGAGCTGCTCTCTAATAGATCAGCCTGCAGCCTGTACTGATAGATGGTCTGTTTCAGATGGTAACCCATGGACCAGATGGTCTGGTCAAGCCCTGCTGCTCAATGTAGGGTCAGCTAGTGTAGGTCACTTAGGTCTATTTCATCACATTTTTAGCATCTCCAGGTACTGAGACCCCACAACCTCTCTGGGCAGCCCGGGCCAGCACTCGGACCACCCTGACAGTAGGGACGATTTTGACTTATGTAATTTTTAGGAGGCTCTTCTGCGAGTCGAAGGCAATCTCACCACTGTAAAACCAGCCAGGGGCTTGGCTGGGCCCAAGATCACATTCTTCGAAGGCTTTCACCCTGCGCTGACCTCCTCCTCCTCCTCCTCCTCCTCCTCCTCCTCAGCACGGTGCACATCTGCTGCCAACACCCACCGACAGCTGCCATGAATTAAGCGCGTCAGGCACGCGGGGCGCTTTTACTTCACGCTTTTCTCACCCCCACCCGTTTCGCCCGGACCCTCCCCCAAAACCCATCCCTTCAGCACCTCAAACTTCCGCCGCAGGGGCAGCGGGCCGGGAGGGGAGCAGAGGGGTGTGTAGGAGGCCGGGGGATGGGGGTGTGTGCGCAGCCGATCGCCCTATTCCCCCCCGCCCCCCCTTCCCGCCCCCCCTCCTCCCGGCTCCTCTTCCCCCCCCCCG
>VYZU01070791.1:95725-123392 GCA_013401355.1 Ceyx cyanopectus
GAGGCGAGCCCCCTCCCTCCCCACGCACAGGCACCCACCCTGCGCGCGCGCGCGCGCGCATGGGGCGCGCACCTGCGCCGGCGGTCTCGGCCCCGCCGTGAGGGGCGGGCGGTCCCCGCTGCCGCCGGGAAGGGACCGCGGCGACCCTCTCCTTCCTTCTCCTCTTTTCTTCCGCCGACTCGGCCGGGAGGAGCCCAGGTGACCGCCGCCGGGGAGTGCGTGGGGGTTTGGTGGTGGTGGTGGTGGTGGGGCTGTGTGTGTGTGTGGGGGGGGGGGTTGNGGGGGGGGGGGTTGTGCGCGCCTCCGCGCTGAGTTTGTAAGTTCTCAGAGGGTATCTACCCCCCGCTCCTAGCCCGGGCGGGGTTTCTTCACAGGGGGTCGGTGAAGGCTATCCCACCCCTCCCCCGTTTTGGCCGCTCCCTCCGTGACCAAAAATAATCCCGCTTTGAAGCGGTGGCGGAGGAATAACGGGGTTTCCGCCGCCCCCCAGCCAGCCCCCACCCCAAACTGCAGCTCCTGGGGGGTGGGGGGTGGTCTGTGGCTTTCATGGGCTCCCTCCCCTGCCTGTGCCTTCTTCCCTATGCAGGTGAAGGGAATTGCGCTTGGGATCGCTCAGCATCCGTGTGTCGGTCCCTTGGCAGTTTTAAATATTTTTACCTCCTCTGTTTGGGTTTTTTTGGCTTTTTTTTGGTCACATTTATGTAACAAGTGCCAGCCCGCCCATTAGATTGGTGGTGCTAGGGCGTTGCATGCTCTGGGGGTGCTGTGTCCAGTGCTGTGTCTGAACATTAAAAAAAATGTCTTTCTGTTGAAGAAGACAGAGGTTAAAATGAATGAAGATCTGAAGGTTAATTTGAGCTGGCTGCCTCAGGATCATATAGAAGCCAGCTCTACCGAGAATGCCTCAGCCACAGGCTCCTCCCTGGTTCCTGTCGTAGACCCAGAGCCAGAGCTTTTGGTAAACCCCTGGGACATTGTCTTGTGTACTTCAGGAACCCTTATCTCCTGCGAAAATGCCATTGTGGTTCTTATCATTTTCCATAACCCCAGTCTTCGTGCCCCCATGTTCCTCCTGATAGGCAGCCTGGCGCTGGCAGATCTCTTAGCGGGCGTTGGATTGATCATCAATTTCGTTTTCGCATACCTTCTGCAATCAGAAGCTACGAAACTGGTCACAATTGGACTGATTGTTGCCTCTTTCTCAGCATCAGTCGGCAGCCTGCTGGCTATTACTGTCGATCGTTACCTCTCCCTGTATTACGCTTTGACTTACAATTCGGAGAGGACTGTCACTTTTACCTATGTCATGCTTATATTGCTCTGGGGAGCATCTATCTGTATTGGACTGCTGCCTGTAATGGGCTGGAACTGCCTCAGAGATGAATCCACCTGCAGTGTTATCAGGCCACTCACTAAAAATAATGCAGCTGTGCTTTCGGTCTCTTTCTTGCTTATGTTTGCCCTCATGCTGCAGCTCTACATTCAGATCTGTAAAATCGTGATGCGCCATGCCCATCAGATTGCCTTGCAACACCATTTCCTGGCCACTTCCCACTATGTCACCACCCGAAAAGGAGTGTCTACTCTGGCCATTATTTTGGGGACTTTTGCTGCTTGCTGGATGCCTTTTACGCTCTATTCTTTAATAGCAGATTACACCTATCCTTCTATATACACCTATGCCACCCTCCTGCCAGCTACCTACAATTCCATCATCAATCCTGTCATTTATGCTTTTAGAAACCAGGAGATCCAGAAAGCACTTTGGCTCATCTGTTGTGGCTGTATTCCTTCTAACCTGTCTCAGAGAGCAAGATCCCCCAGTGATGTCTGATTGGCAGCTAGGAGGACACTCCTTGCTTAACGTGTAACTTCCCAGGCATTCTTGTGATGCTGTCTATGGTCTAGATGCATTCATTCAATGCTGTGTGATGGGCTCATATAAAAAGCACAGGATGCACAGCCCCAGTGACCAAAATGAATTGAATGGTTTAAGGGAGATTTCCAAAGTCAAAATCATCAGTGTTCTTACAGATTTACAGTGTTGCTCAGGGTTTTTTTGTTCTGTTACCCAGACTTTGCCATGTTTGACATGATTTTGCAGTAACTTGGCTCATTAAAATTGGATTGAAACAGCATACCTCCTTTGAAATTGTTTATGTGATTGAGTTTAGTCATACTGTATGTTAAAGTGTTGTCAGGATAATTTTTCCATCTTTCTTTTTTTAAACCCAAACCAAGTCCTGTTACCCCATTTTTGCATCATCAGTACACTCTTCAAAATAATGGCCAATCGTACTGATTTATATAGTATTTATTGTAACAGTGCAAAAAGTTGCTCTAATTGAGGAAGTACTTACATAGCTTTTTATTTTCCATCTTAGCATGAATTAGCTTGGTAATTGTTTTAAAGGGTTACCTGCTCTATACTGGCTGTTAAAACAGAAGACGTGTTTTGCCTTCCTTGTCAAAAGTCAGCTGTAAGCTTTCACTTGGATATGGGACATCAGAGCTCATTATATTATTAATTTTAAAAGGAATTCAGGGGGGATCTTAGGAATTGATGGAACAGTTTGGCCTCTTTTGACTATACATTTGCAATAGATGCAACACTAAGTTACTCAGACAAGTTCATCTTTTCAGAAACGTGTAAGAAAATATCTAAATAAAATAACTTACAAATGGCTTGTAACACGTATTTAGCATCTACATGATAACAAACAAGGGTATTGAGTCAAAACTACTACCACTTGGTTTTGTTCTGCTGTGTAATGTAAAATACTGAAGTTTATAAATTCTCAGAGCATATCTAATTCATAATTGTATGCAACCAGAACTGCAACATGAAACAATATTTTCTCCTTCTATGGCAGTTTCATCATTATCCTTCACACTGTATGGCACGTCAGTTCATTATAGGATGATAGTTCTGGTCTACAAAGCAGAGCTTCCTCTCATGAATGGTGAAATTTCAGATTGCTTCTAACCTTGTACTGAAGCCACATTAGAATGCACTGGAAATAAAACAGTGTTTTCCAATTTGAAGACTTGATTGTCAGAGAGAAAATCTTCCTGGCAGATGTCTTTGTGAAACTTAAGGTGTGGCCTAATGTCAGTGTTAAGTGTTGATGGGAGCTCAGCATGTTCAGTAGGAGGTTATATTCCCTTGAGTGTCAAAGTCAATGTACTGTGTTGTTGCTTCAGTATCTTCCATCATGGTTAAAGAGAAAAAAAAAGGCAAAAAGCCAACAAAAACAACAATCTCAAGCGTAAAAATAGCAATATTTACAGTTCCATGAAAAAATATATCTGTATAATATAGATAGTAGAGACAACTGTGTTGCTGGTCTGGATCTTTCCAGGTGGATTCTGTTTTTTCACATGGATATTTGGGCCACTATCTTTTTGTGGCAAAGTTCCTGTGACATTAAGAATCGTAAGCTATACACCAAGCTGAATCTCAAATGTGAATGAGTTGTCTGTAAACAAGGCTCTGTAGAGATTTTTATGAGCAATAATTAATTTTAGTTGCAATGCTGGGTTCAAATTCCAATGTATTCCATGGGCTCAACCTTCATGATTGGCCATTAGTTTGCAGTATGATTAGTTCAATAATTGCATAGCATGATCCAGTAGAGCTGTGGACTTGCAGCAGTTTCACTGCAATTTACAGATGCTCAGCACTGTTAGACTGTGGCCTCTGCTCAGTGTAGGATATTGGTATTCTTTATTTCTGAATGCTAATGAAACTCCAGTCACTGCATTTTGTTACAGATTTTTGTATAAGAAATAATCACTTCATAAATACCCATGCTGAGCCTGCCTGCAGTTTTGCAAGTATGCAAAGTATTGGAAAGAAATGGCAGTAAAAGTCGTGAAATGAATAATGTAGAGAGGTTGAATAATGTAGAATGGCACTTGGAAAAAAAAAAAAGTTAAAGTAATGCAGTTTACCACCCCTACCCTCCCACTTTCTTCTGTATCAAATTGCTAAAAAGTGTGATGAAGATGAGCAGCTACAACTGTGACCAAAATTCAGTCCCGAGGGCAACTGTTACTTTGCTTATGCAGACCTGTTCCCAACATTGTCATCCCTGCCTCTCATGCTGCTTCTCCTAGTGTCCTTGTCATCTTTGTCACTCCACAGGCTGCTCAAATCCACAGAGGCTCTCTGGAGTGCTGGGAGAGCCGACCTTTTCCTTGTGGCAGAGCACAGAGATTTGTAATTGGAAGCTCCTCTCCTGAGGAGCCATGTGAGTCAAATGGAGGAAAGGAGGATTAATTATAGAAGCCACACAAAGCTAGCTCGCAGGGATGTGATTTGTCCTCATTTGAGTATCACATGGGTACCTTTCACTACAAACAGATGAGGAGCATGATTATGCTCTCCAAGCTACTGCTGTGACCTCCAGTGAGGATATTGTCTCTTCCAGAAGTAAATTCTGAAACTGAGATGATGAAGCATAGGCCAGAAAATCCTCCTGGAAGTCAATGACATAAGTTTGTCCACAGCTGTCAGATCAAACTTTTAACATGGTTTGCAGTTCTGGGTAGGTGCTATATAACACACCTGCCAATTAACTCTCAGGAGCAGGGGCAGAGCTGTGGGTGCAAAGCATAAAAAGAAATGCTTGACAGCCAGCCAGTGTAGGTGCCCAGTTCTATATGGTGAGGTCTCAGTATCCATCCCAAAGCCCTCTGACACTGGCAGAAATCCAGCCAGCTTGCAGGGTTCTGTCATTTTTGTTGCCCATCAACCAACACCGTTGTGTAAGAGCAGAGGTGTTAGATTGACTGTTCTGCATACAATGCAGTGTCTTTCATATCTGCATTGTAATGTCAAAAGACTTTTCTTAGAGAATAATTTAGTTCAAATAACTGAAGATCATTTAAATTTATTAGCATGCTTGACCTAAAGTTAATAACAGGTTGTATCTTGATGGGCAAAATTTACTGTATCCATTTGTTTCATACATTCATCCTCAAATGAGGATAATTCATAAATTCATCTTTGGGAGAGGACTTTTGTTTTAAATGTCTTTTTTTTTTTTTTTTAACTGTTTCTCCAAACAGTAAAATTTCAGCAATAAAAATAAAAATGTTTTTAGCAAAAGAGCAATAAAATCTTCCATGTTGCAAGTACTATAAACTGCTGAGAAAACTCAGAGCAGTAGAGAGGAAGCAATATATTCTTTAGACAAAAAACAGTAACTTACATAAGGACTTTAGGCAGAAGTCTTCCTTTGATAAGCAGTTGCTATCAGACTCATGGGACATTATTTCTGGTTGGTTTGTGTTATAATTATTGAGTTCCTGAATAGAATCACTGAGCAATAACCTTTTACTTCAGTTCTTTGATCCTAAATTCATGCTATTTGCAAGAGAGAATTCTATACTGCAGTGGGAATTTTATTCTTTTAGTTGTTTAGCATTTAGTTGTCCAGCATTCTGTGCATCAAATCATTGTGTTCAGAATTTCCAATTGCACCACTACTGAGAATACCATCACCAAACAAAATCTGAGAATACCCAAGTTTGTCATGCCCATCAAGATGGACTTGATAAATGGTGCTAGCACAGAGTTATTTTTCTGTTGCTTCATTTTCTTAGGAATTGTTTAGCTTTTAGAAGTAAGATACTTGTAAGATTCATTGATTCATTTCTCAAAAGTGACTGGAAGTTGGGATAAAATAGCATTGCTACCAGTCAGGCCCCCGAAACAACTACACACTTGTTACTTTAAAAAGAAAAGAAAAAAGGTTCTTTACCATTTAGTGCCATATTTTCAAAATGTCGGCCCTGACTTGTATGGAGAGAAAATACATATGTTCTGTTTTTTTATATGTACAATAAAGAGGAAAAGTAAGAGTTGGATAGTGGTCACTATTTAAAAAAACACCAGCTATTCTGGTCACTTTATCTGAGATATTAAGTGGTTCTTAGTCCTTGAAACAGAAGCCAACTCTCAACTTCCTAGAAAATCCTGAATACACAGAAGTCAGTGTGAAAGCTTTGTAGGGAAAATAGGAGGAGTAGCAGTGTTGCTGGTGCAAAACAATGTGATGTAAGTACTCTGTTGTGGGTGGGGATAACAACAGTGTACCTGCACACCAGCTGTAGACAGATCAAGGTCTGAGTTTATAAGAATAGCACCAGCAAAAGGTGAATGGCATTGCTTTAAATTGTATTGCTGCAAAAAGACTTCTGAGATAGACTCTTACTGGACACAGAGCCTGTCTTGTAAGAATTCAACAATATTCTAAAGGCTACTGGCCAGCAGTTGAGGAAAAGATACCATGATGGTGTTCTTTTTGAAGGGGGGGTGGTCAACAGTGCAGCTAGATCTATGAAGGACAGACTCACTTTGAGCAGGTCTGAGAATCATGTTAAGGTTTTATATGGCTGTCTTTTGGAGCAGTCAAGTCTAGAACAAGAGATGAATCCCGTACATACAGTGAATAATCTGTCCTTCTTTACCTAGTTATCAAAAAGAACAAATAGTATTTGCAATCAGAATTGTTGTGTGCAACGAGGCAGTGTCTTTTTAATAATACCACAGGAAGCAACTTTATGAAAACAGTTTTATAACTTCACTGGCAAACTTAGAAAAACCTGTCAAGTTCTTAGCGTATTGCACATTTAGCATATTGCTTGTTAGCAAGGAACCCTCTGACTTGATTACTGTGAGGCAGCAAGGTTACTCAAAAGTGTGTGAAATTGGAGCACAAGAGGTTTAGGGTCAACACAAGGAAGAGCTTTTTCTCAGTAAGGGTGCCAGAGCTCTGGAACAGGCTGCCCAGGGGGGTTGTGGAGTCTCCGTCTCTGGAGACACTCAAGACCCGCCTGGATCTGTTCCTGGGTGACTTGGTCTAGATGATCCTGCTCAGGCAGGGGGGTTGGACTAGGTGATCTTCTAGATCCCTTCCAACCCCTAACATCTGTAAATTTGGTGCTTTGAATGCCATTTTCTAAAGCAGTGGTTTACCCTCTCTTTCAGTGCCACATTTAGTTTAGCTTAGTGGTAGTCTCAAAAATGTGCAATGGAGAAAAATAAGATCTCTCAATCTCTTCTTATAGACTGGGGACTAAAAGGAAGGGGTGTGATTTATATGTCAGGAATAATACAGAAAAGAGAAATTAGGCATGCCTTTTTCCCCCTTCAGTCAGTAGAAGAATGATAGGACTCCCAGTAAACTTGAAAGGTCTCTTATCTGAAAATACTTTATTGGTACAAAAGAAAACTGCCCTATAAAGTTGGGTGCTACTGGCATCTTCAAGCCAAGAACTTGCAGTTCCCTTTAATGGCTCAGAAAGCTGGATGAACTGCAAGGATATCTGCTTTCATACTAGTTAGATGATGAAAGATGAGAGGATGGGAGTGTTCATGGCTTGGTGAATCAGCCAGGTACATGGTGCTTGAGGTTGGAAAGGAAAGATTCTTGAATAAAAGCATCCCCTGTGAGAAGGTTATTTTGAACTGTCCATCTTGAACCTTACCTGACTTTCAAAACCCTCCTAGACATGTCCCTGCACAACCTGCTCTTGGGAAGCCTGCTGCAGCAGAGGGCTTGGACTAGCTGGTCTTCAGAGGTGCCTTCTAACCTCTACCACTCTGTGATTTCTCTTTTTTTCTGAGCATCTGAATCTGTAACTCTGCAGTAGCTCTCTTTGTCTTTGCACTAAAAAACTGGAAAAGTCCACACTGCAGTTTATTCACAAAATTATTGTGATCTTTTAAGTCAGACCAGAAGAAGAAACAGTTGTGTATTTCACTGTGTTGTATAAACTTCTTCTAGAAGAGAAAAACCCCAAACCTGAATGTAGGATAGATGAAACCTATTGCAATTTACTAGCTCATCACTGCTGGGATTCTAATTCAGTGCCATTGAAAGGGTAAAGGGAGGTTTTCAGGTAGAGGCCCTGTGGAAATGGGTTGGGTTTACACCATTAAATTACTGGTGTAGAGTAATTCAGTTGATGGCCACAGGATTATGGTGGGTGGGCAGGTATTTGGTTTTGTTTTTTTTTCCCCCAGATGTCTGACATGTTATTTCTGTTTCAAGACTTTTTAAAAGTATATATTAATTCTTAAAAGGAAATAACTTCTGTTCAGGTTTAAGTACTAGTTCTATTACATGCTGAGTGGAGAAAAATTTTGGAGAGTATTTTGGTATGTCATTAACTTAGTTATTATAAAATATAATACTTAAATAGCATAATTACATACTCTAGATGTACATTATTTAATTTACTTTTACTATATATGAGATGCTAGGTATCATGCTCTCTATCTTCAGTGTTGTAATGGTCGAAGTGTAACCTCTTTGCTGAGGCAATTTGATGTGATAAAAGAAAAACATTGCCAAACATGTCTAAATGTTTCAAACGGAAAGATTCACTGGTAAATTTCAACAAAGATGATGCAGAGGTTTTGGAAGGGAGGTGAATTCTCATGTCTTTAATCTGGAGAAATCCTACTGCCCGTTTTGGGATTACAGGAATGCATTGTATGGCCATATATGGGACAGACTACACGAAGGATATTTATCACTGACATAAACCTGCATAGCAGTAACATGTTCCTGCACACACTGTTCTCTCAATGTCTTTTTTAGGTGCTTTGGTAACAGAACTGCACAGCTCATGAGTCTAAACAGCAGTCCACAAAGTCATTTGACACAAGTGCACATTGTGCACTGGCTGATGCTAACCTGGGGAATATTAGTGTCCAAAAAATCTCACATGTTTATTTATGAAGTGCACATGAAACACACATATGCATCAGGGGTATTCTAGGAAAAGGGACTAGGATCTGTAATCTTTAGGGCCAAAGCATGGAGCTCTTAGTGCATTGAGTACCTATGGTCCCCACAGAATCTTCCTCTTTTAGTGTTTGCCAAGGTAAAACCAATATAAGCAGGAATTCAGCTTCTACTGCTTTCAGGGAAGAGATATAATATGCAAATTAAAGCATCATGACCTAGCCCTTTGAAAATTGAGATACCCACATCCTGAAAGGGCTGGGCTGTTGTGTCCCCATGGAGCTTGGAGAGTTGGGCCCCCTATATGGCTTTTTGTTTTGCTGCTCTTTGGTTGCTTTCTGATAATGTGGTCCCTCCATATCTGAGCAACATGCAATCCACCTTGTGGTGCTCCTTCCCCAGAGGCTCAGGGGGAAACAGAGCAGAGGTGAGGCTTTTCTACAGCACCCATCACAGGGTCAGAGCATGCTCACTTCAGAAAGGAGCTCTGCTCTTAGCAGAGAGCTTTCTGAAGATATGACAGAAAATAGTGAGCCCTCTATAATCACATTCCAACCAAATTTCATCTCCTTTCTTTTGTCTTTCCCTTTCAATATAAGCAGAGCCTTCCCTTAGTTTGAGAGGAGAAGAACAGCTCGTTGCTTGGAGTAAGCATGCACCAGCAGCAGCTGTCCCAGAGTGGAGCAGCTGAATGTACAGCAGTCTACTTCTGAACTTAGGCAGGTCCCACAGGTTTAAATGTATAAGAATAAAATGCATTTTTCCAGAATGTGGAAACAGTATGTGTGATTTGTGCCAAAAGTGTGGAATGGGTATTGCAGCTGAAGAGGCAGGTGAATTGCCTGGATGATATACACAGCAAAATACTCCTCCAGTCTCTAGGGTTACTTGCCTGTGCTGAAATGGATTTTCCATTGAAGCTGATAGCAGTCCCATGTATGTATGGAGGAGGAGAATAATGTGGGCTTTTCTGTTGGGCCTCAGCCAGAGACCACCAAAAGACATGGGTGTTGGACATAGGAAGAGCCACGTTATTTTTCTATCCATTTTGTATGTCTGCATCTTTTTACTCTTTGGGGCTAAAATCTACACTCACATTGTCCTTTGTTTGGTCTCAGCTTTACTGTCACAGCCAAAATCTAAACCAGTTGATTGTAAATGTGTTTACAAAGAAAAAGAAGATTTATAGGATAAAATGTTGTAACTGTGCCTCTGAAATAAAGCTGTAAACTCTGTAACTTCAGGCCATGACATTTAGAATACCCTGGGCTGGTAGAACCACTCATACCATTTTCTAGACTTCATAACTAGACCCCTACTTTTTTATTGCCAAATGCAATTCAAAATGAACCTGTGATTTGCCACACTCATAGTTCTCAAGGGGGACTTTTCTTAGGAAACATCATGGGATTTGTGTAAAACTCCTGACACTAAAAGCTTTAGCAAAAGCAACTGCACAGGGGTAGTTCTCATGCTGCACATCTCATTAGAAGCCAAACAGCTTTAAACCAGTAATTTCAATTCTGCATGTTGTGCTTTTCATATGACAGCCAACTACTGGTTTAGTACCTAAAGGCCTGTGGTTATTTCTTATACCAATTTAGGGTTTTTTTTCATTTAACTGTGGTTGAAGTTTGAACCGTAGCTTGCCAGTGTATGAAGTAATTGTAAAAGGAAGTGAAACATCTTTGACTCAGTTTCCCTTAAGATTATAGCTTTGAATTGCAACTACAGAGCTTCTTGTTGTATACAAGATAGTAATTTAATGCACTTTATTTAAAAAAAAAAAAGGCACAAATTATTTTGTTTATAAAATGTTACAATTGCACTATGCTGTAAGAATCTGTTATTAAATATACTGTACAGTTTTGTAGTCAACATTGTGTTTAGTCCTAAACGATTGAAACAATGATATGTTTCAGTTAAATGTTAATTTTATATGTGGTATATGTACCCATAAATAAACTTTGCTTTCCAAAAAAAAAGAATGGTGGTCTGGTTTATTTAATTGAATTTTACATTCTACTTCAGACAATAAAACAATATTCTTACCAAAAAAATATAAAATGAAATGCATTCCAGTGCAAAGAGATGGCAGATGACACTAAGTTGGAGGATTAAATTCAGATGTGCAAACTTCAGTTGAACTCCAGATCCACTGCACCCACTCACACTGCAGAAGGAAATACCAAGCACTGCACTTCTATACAAAAAGTCTGAAAGAAGAGCTACCAGGAATTCTTGAATGTGGAGTGGTATTGAAAAAC
The DNA here is from genome assembly GCA_013401355.1 of Ceyx cyanopectus. Classification (NCBI taxonomy): domain Eukaryota; kingdom Metazoa; phylum Chordata; class Aves; order Coraciiformes; family Alcedinidae; genus Ceyx; species Ceyx cyanopectus. The sequence goes on from VYZU01070791.1 coordinate 106,755, forward strand.
AGGGTGTCATTCCAAGTCTACCTTCCTTATCCAAGTTCATTTACCTCTACTGCACTTCTTTTCTGACACACTGCCATTTATTATCATTTTGAGGAGCAGAACTCAGTATGGATGTACAAGAGAGTCTGCTCTGGGTCTTGCTAAATGGATGTACATGCTTACTATTTGAATATCATTACCTGGAAGAGATAAGTGTTGAAAGAAATGATATTAACCAGGATTTTTGTAGGAATTTGGTCCTGATCCTCCAATTGAGTAACTGCAGAATCAAATGCATGATCAGAGTTCTGTTCTCCCCATTTGACTGTTACTGACAGGCTAAAATAAAACAGTGGACTGTTTCATATTCCAAATTAATATATATTTTTCGTGTATATTTTAACTCTTTTGAATGGTTGTCCTGAATGCCCGAATTGTTTTCCAGACATATAAATTGATGGGATGAGCTACAACTCTAACCACAGAACTGACTATTGTGCACCATAGCCAATGAAAATAGGACTGAGCAGTGGCTGCCAGATACCCAGGTAAGTAAGAGAGAGTGAAGCTGCTTCCTTTACACTACACAGGACTACGGTCCTGCAGCTCAAGTGCATCCCAGAGGAGATCTTAGTGGTGTTTACTTCAACCAGACACAGCTGTCCTCTCCAACTCTCACATTAGACATTCAGGCACCAGCTGCTTTATCTAGAGAAGAAGAAATTGGTATCATGGTGCAGAGGTGGAGTCCAGGTTTGTCTCTGCAGTTCACTGCAGCCAGAAGGAATACAGCAAAATGGTGATCAAGTTGTACTTGATAAATGGGTTTAGCTTAACTAAACATGAACTGCAATTACACAGTATAGACCCTTAGGAACTATCAGCCATCCAATCTACTAAACTGGAAAATGAATTAACATTAATGGGAAAAAGCAATAGAGAAGGAGAGGAAATAAATGCTTCACCTAGCAGAGAAGCCAATATTGAAATCATGTGGCCAGGGCTGTTTGGGGGGGATCTTTTGGGGCTTTATTGCTGGAGCCTAAAGCAGGACAATAAACCGGACCTGTTCTGACCATATGATGTGTGTTTAATCTGCTTCTGCTGTCAGGAGGACCAGGAACAAGCCAGGAACAGCAGGGATGGATGGTTCAAGCACCTTGGCATTGCTGTGCTGGTGCCCCTTCCACACCTGACAGCATCAGCCTGACTGCTTCCTACCTGTCACTCAGGGAAATACCTTTAAGAGTAAATCAATAAACAGAATAGTAAAAACCTGTCAAACATTCCTCAGGCAGAATTGTAAAGGAATTCATATTAAAATGGTGGGAGCATTAATGGTGCTACAGACCTGGGAGGTGTCCTGTGTAAGAAGCCAGCCAGTGCTATAGCAAGCTCAGGGAACAGCACTTACTGGAACAGTGAATTGGGTTAACTGGGAACTTTGAGTACTGGCAATGCTTAGACCACCTAGTAACAACTGCTTTGTGCCCCCTGCCAGTGTGTAGCTCTTCATGCACTATTGTTTGGATATCAGATGGTCACCTAAGTCTGAAACCAAGCAGAGGGTAACAGTAGATTTTTTAATAGTAGATAGGCAACAGAAAACTTCTGTGGCTGGTAATGGTCAGTGTTTTCACAAGGTTAAAATAATTGAAAGCTGTCAGAACATGAAATTATTTCTGAGCACTGTAGAGAACAATAAAGGGGGCTTAACTGCTTACACAATAATTGTCTAAGTGTTGTTAGTTGGTCTCAACAGCGACAATATACTTTTTAAAGTAATTTTGAAATTACCTAGGATCATATGAATCTACATTTTTTTCACCTAGTATTGTTTTTACACTAGCACCTCAAACTTATTATTTTTAGGTTGTGGTTGGGTTTTTTTAGGTTGTTTTTGATTATTTTTTTTTTTTCTAATTGAAATGTCATTCTCCTGTCAGAAATATTTTCTGGGATTGTTGCTGTTTGGATTTTGCTGACTTGGATATGAGCTGAGCAAACCTATTGGTGTACAGCGTGTTGCAGCAAACACTTGGTTACTAGATGCAAATCATCTTCTACCTGTGGATTGTACTGAGATTTTGTTCTTTCATATCTGCCCAGGTGTTCAATCCTTTTATTTTGTGCTAATTGTAAAGATGGTGGCAGGGCGTTCTTTATCTGACAATAAAAGATATTTTAATGTACCAGGACACTGTCTTCCCCCCCAGTGGCCTAGGAGAGCTGGTTTCATCTTCAGTTTTATCATGATGTATAGAGTTTAAATGATGCTTGACAGAAAGCCTATATAAATATGTTTATGAGTTTGCTCATTTTAGAAGGGAAATGCAGAGGTTGTGTCAAGCTGAGGTGGGAGAGCCCTTACAACCCCCATTTCAGGCACTAGGTGGAGGAAAACTTTTTTCATTTCAGAAAACTTACTGTGAAAACTAGTAAAACAGATCTGCAGTTTATTGTTTAATTAAACAGCCTGTTTTTCTGGGTCCCTGGAGTTCTCTGTGCTGAGCTGAATTTTGGTTTCTAGTCACTCTCCCTTCTAGGAATAAGTCACAGAAAAATGTCATGACTCCTTAGTGCTTGATCTGTTTCATTCATCATGCTCCTTCTGAAGAGTGTTTGTTGCCTTCTACCCCAGCACAGCTTGAGCACAGCCCTTACAGAAACAGCCTTGCCAGTAGCTGCATCTGGCCTTAGTTCTGTAAGGCCCTGTGTCTGCCATCACAGAGGAGTTCTGGCTGGCCCAATTTCAGCATCTGCCTGTCAGCTCTGACACTGCTCTCACAAGCTGCCATGTTCCCCAAGAGCAGAAGCAGCCCCCCCTCAGGGACCTACCTCTGCACCTCACAGAGCCTTTGCTGAAATTGTCCCTTTCTGCTAACAGGAGGCCAAGAGGGGGTTCTCTGGGTGCTGATTGCTGCTGCTGTGCTCACCACTTCCATGGGCCCTGGAAAGAATGAAGGTTGAGGAACAGACAGCAACAAGCACTGCTCAGGGAGGCTGCTTTTCCTTCCCTTGTGATACCAAGTCGTGAGCAGGTGCAGGAGTAGGTATTTTTCTGTCCAGGCTGTGTTCACTGCTCAGACATCCACGGTGCATCTCCCAGAGGGAGGAGGATGTCTGAGAGAGTCTAGAAGAGGATGTAACATAAGCCAGACTTGTCCCGTGGGCGTGCAGCTAGGCTGTGCTGGTAGGAGTGTGTACACAGCATGCCCACAGCAGCTTTCTCATCTCCAGCTTGTATCAATTCACTCTTTTCTTTGCATTTACACTTAATTTGCCATAATGGGAAATGTTGGATGCTTCTTCAGAGACGAGATAAAGAATTCATCAGAAATCAGTAGTATCCCCTGTTCTCTTCAGCATTTTTCTCCTTCTACTTGATTCTATTAGAGGCTGCTTTAATGAGCACTCATTAAACACACACTTCTCTCTCCAGAGATCTGCTTAGTGGCTTCTCCATCATTTCCACTGCTTCACAAAATGATGCAGCTCTTTGTTTTAGTCAAAAACAGAACAAAATGCTGCTCTTTGTCCTTTTCAATCATCTCACCTTCAGGAGTCATTTACAAGAAGCCTGTTGCTTTTTTCCTCTGCTTAGAAGTTATTTTTACACCATTTAAATGACAGCTTAATTGTATGATAAAGGACTTCCCCAAGCACAGGTCTTTCCCATGTGCCAAAATATCAGTGGATTCCATATTTAACATCAGACACAGCTGCACTGCAGCCGTAGGTGAAATTTCCCCAGTTAAAAGCATGCATGTTATCATATCACTGTAAAGAGAGCTTCCTTTTGGGAACCTCTTCTGAAACAGCAGACAGCAGGACAGTGAAAATCAGCAGCAAAAATCCTGGACAGCAGCTCAGGACCTGTAACTAGGTCCTTATACATGGAAAGGTAGGACCACATATAGAATCATTCAGGCCACTTACATAAAGCAGCAGCACTGTTCTCCAGGATACAGAAGCCTTGGCAAACACATGTGAAGCACTTCACAGCAGATGGCAACAGGAGCAGAAAGAGGTCATAGCAAGCATGTGGCAAATGCAAATATCTGCTGCTCTCCCTTCTTGCTTCCCTGCCTAAGTGCTTGCTGTAGTAATATTGCAGATAAGACCAGTGCTCTCTGTCACTGTGCATTTGGGAGATTAACACCCAAAAGAAATTATTACAGGGAATTTAACAGCTACTTAAAAGTTTGGAGCCATTTCTGCTCCTGGATAAAGCCAGGTTCCATCACATTACCTGCATGTCTCCCTGTCAGTAGCTTGTATCATCTGGGAGAGCACACTGCTACGTAGCAGTTGGAAAGCTTAACATAAAATTACTGTGCTGTTGAGAGTGTAAAGCAGGCTGGTGTCAGCCTTCTGGTGATGCAGAAGCAAATAGCAATTAAAAAAAAAATAAAATAAGGCAGTAGCTTGAAAGGATTTCAGTAATAGGGTAGGGATTCTATGAAGCTTTGGGCACTTTGTGCCACCTCCCCTTGTGTACTGTAGACATGTCTCCAGTCTGAACCAGTAAAAGGTTCAGTAAAGGGCCTCCCAGTAAAACAACTGGGAGTTTCTGGTCAGTGGATCAGATTAAAAGCTGTAAGAAGCCTACAGTTTACTTGACCCATTAAAAGTTAGAAAAAGCCTCATCTCCAACAGGCTTTTACCAGATGCTTGCTAATGTAGACCAATAATACCTTCACTTTTTCCTGGTGAAGACAGACCCCAAGAGGTATTTTGCAAGCAATGTCCATTGGTTCAGCTTCAGCAGAGGTACCATTTCCTGCAGAAAAATCACAGCCATTTGCAGCTAAGTCAAAAACAATCCTTATAACTCCAGCTAAAACCTCCTAGCAGCTGTGTAAAGAGCACTGTGATTGCCCCTGGGTTGCAGCAGCTGACTACAAGAACCAGAACTAGAAACTAAATCCTGCCTAGGAGAGATTAGGGGTGTGGTGTTGATGGTAAAACCAGAGCAAATGTCTAAGTAGAAGAGCAGGAGTGTACTTTGTGTGCACCCCATCACAGCTGGGATATGGTGCTTCAGAAGTAAATGGGGCCATGATCTGGTGTAGCTATTACATAAGAGCTTGTTCTTTTTACAGTGAACATTAGAAAATCATTCAGGAAGCAACACAGAAACAGCATTGAAAGTCTTGCTGAAGTCAAGGTAATGAGCCTTGCTGCTCTCCCTTGCCCACACACCCAGTTTTTCCACCACAGAAACCTTGCTGAAGCTGTGCTGGTGGTTCCTGATCCCCTTTTGGTGATTACAGGACTTAGTTCAAAATGTTCCTAGGGACAGAGCCTGTAGCTTTCCATGTTGCCCATTTTGAAGAAGGGCATTAAAACTTTTTTTTTTCTAGTCACTGAGAAACTCTTAATTGCCATGACTTCTCAAAGATGTTGGGAGAGCATCTACACATACTGACAATGGCCTCGAGCTTCCTCCCATCAGGTCTCCCACCTCCTGACATCTAGCTGTGCTGACAAGCACAAACAACTGGTCTTACTAGAGGAATAAATGGCTGTAAAATTAGACTATATAATATTGGTGGTGTGGATTGATGATCTAGTGGCCACTTCTGGTATTAAGTGCTAGAAATCAATGATCATGGTAACAACAGAGACATGGGCACATTATGCCCTTCATTATTTTGTATATTTCCCCCATTATTCACACAAACACTGGCTGCACACAAAAAGTAATACAAACATTTTAAGATTTAAAATATTTCAGAAAGATCTGCCTTGGGGCATGAGCTTTGGAAATAAAATTAATTCTAATTAGACCAAGCTCTTCCTTAGACCACAATATGTTTAAGTCATATCAGAGGCAGAAATAGCATTTAAAAGAAAAAGGTGAACATTTGTGTATCTGTGTCCTCAAGCTCCAGACCAGAACAGCAGAAAGATCAGAGGTATGGCATGAGGCACCATTAGCATTTGGATTCTGAGTGGGGGGAAAACATCACAATACCACTAAAAGTGCATCCTTTGTGAAACCAGGTGTCTCAGTCATTCAGCTGCAGCCACAGTTGCTGGCCTATTTCAAGTTCTCAGGGCCAGATCATCTGAAAGAGTTAAGGCAGGACTTCACAGGGTACCTGGCACAACATACCCTGCTCCTCACCTTAAAAACATTTATAACCTGTGCTTAGTACAAATAAAAAAGTATAAAGATCAATGACAATTATCAGTTCATTAGTAGTTCACTAGTATTAGTCTAGTTGGTGGTGACCGAGCCATAATTGCTCTGACATTTGGCTCTTGTATTCACAGAGTGGAAAAGAATCAAGAGCACGTTAAGTATCTTAAAGTCCTCCCTAGGACCAAGGCACTAGGAGAAGCTTGCACAATTTCTGGATGGAGTGAGCCTTCCAGTCTCCAGAATTACCAACATCATATGTTTTAAAACATTGAAGTCATGGGGAAAAAGAAAAAAAAAAAAAAAAAGAGGAAAAAAATCCCTGCCACTGGCAGCCTTGAATCTGCAACAGGAAATTGTTCCTGACTTTGCATATAATAGAAGTTTAGAAAATATTATGGTCAAAATATCAGATGGAAATCTCCATGTAAGCATTCAAAAAAACCGCAAAACATTCTTTCCTATCTTTTCATATAGAAAAGTAAATATCACACACAGAAAACAGGGTAAAAAAGGTCCCTCCCTGCCACTGAAGCCTGGGCTTTCTGACCTGGGTTACTTTACTGACCACCAAATGTCTTGTACTTTGGCAAGGAGGAAAGTCCCTGGGAGGATGAAGAATCATTCTTGCATGGTTCCCTAAATACTTGTGGTAAGGAATGGGTGTGGAGAGTCCTGTCCTGTGATTGCTGCAGTGCCTGGGCACAGTGTTGTCACACTGGGGTGACAGGGCCCCCCAGCTGAAGCCCTATCCACCATCTCTTCCTTTGGAGAAAGGCCTCTGAGGTGCTGTCCTGATGCAGTTCCTGTGCCCAGGAGAGCCATGCACTGGACACAGCTGCTTCACATCCCTCACACAGATTCTGCCACTCGGGTCTCAAGGACAAGCCTTGTGCTGTTACTCTTCTCTCAGGCCATGGGAGAAACCAACCTGGTCATCCAGAGACCACCCCTATTAGCTGTCTCCTCCTTCAGCTAGAGCTAATATCAATTGGGCTACCTTGGGCTGCCCAGTCCTCCGAGTTGGAGGCCCACAACTGTGGGAACACCACCTTTCCATCATTGGTAAGGTACCAGTTGTATCAGCTGAATGTTCATCAGGCTCCATGGAGCCTGCTGGGACTCATCCTGGAGGACCAAAGGAGTTAGCAGATGTTACAGCAGGACCTCTATTAATCACTTGCAAAAGGTATTGGGAGTTTGGGGAGGTCCCTGCTGTATCCCCACCTCCTCTTTGAGAGGTGCAGCAGTGAGGCAGAGGGTCAGTTTGCACTCCTGTGTTACCAGGCTCTGCCAGTGCTGCTTCCCAGAGCCACAGCTTGTCTAGGATCCAGTGCTGAGTCACCTTGGTGGCTTTGTTGTGCATTTGCATCATCACTATCATAACAAGCCCTCTGCTTTCAGATAGCTGTGCAGTGTCATGCCCCTCACAAGAGGGTTAAGAACAGGGCAGCTGATGGGTCTTCAGGTGAAGGGGATCACAAACACCTCCACAAGGCAAGAACCAAAGCAGATTTTTCAGGAACAGTTAACTTCTCAGGGGATACCAACTGCTAAAAGCTTTTCAGATCTTTGCTATAATAGTACAAATTATGTTGGACCATTTCAGAGGGCTCTTGACTTCTATTTTGTCAATGCCTAGTCACGGCTGAAACTTCCAACCTTTACTAGTTACAAGTGAAATTTCCAACTTTGAGGTCCCTTCCAACACCAAATATTCTGTGATTCTGTGAAAATGCAGCAAAGCATGCACATGCCAGATCCTCAAAGAGATTCCTTGTTGAGAAGGTAATGTAGGAACAGAATGATGAAAAGAAGCCTGTCTGCTGTATTTTTTGCCACCTGTTTCACATGATTTTTAATTTTTTTTTTCTGTCTAGTTCAGTTCAAGAAACTGCAGTCATTTGGCAGAGCTGAAATGCAAATACAAATTAAAATGTCAGCCCTGGAATTTGTTTTGGCTGGAGATCTACAGAGATAGGAAGATATTATAATTGTGCAATTCACAGACTCCAGGCACTTCAATAGAATTATCTGTGGATAAAATGAAGTAAATTGCCTTGAAAGAAATAATTCATTGAAATTAATTAAATGGGTTGCATCTTAAAAAAAAAAAAAGTAGTATCAGAGTATCAGAATCTGCTTTCTTTTTCTATAAAACATCAATCTGTTTAATGGAATTTGCAGTATCTAAAGCTTTCTTCTCTATTTTATTTGCCTAGATAGGGCACAACCACAGAAATTAAATCACTTCACTCTGGCAGCATGAGAAATAAAGAATGCAAATGAGATAGAGGCTTTAAATGCTGCAGTAGATACAGTTTTACAGAAGAAATAACCTGTCTGTACATGCAGCTGCTGCACACATAAAAACTGCATCACAGAAGGTTATGAGAAGCAAGGTGGCTCAATACTTTCATTTCTATTCTCCAGGACATTCTGAGAAAACCTTAGTATAGAAAAGTCAGTTTTGAGCACTTAGCTTGAAAAATTACCTTTTTCAGAGCACATATAATGGTTTCCAAGTGATTAGAACAGCCTGCTCAAAAAAGCCTGTCAAAATCTCATCACAGAGCCAGCACTAGCATCACAAAGGTGAGCCCAGCTGGACTCTCACTGTTCTTTACCAGGTGAGCTAGCAGACACCACACAGCAACCTGTGGCCATCTTCAGTTCAAGCAAGACACAGAGAAATGGGCTCTGCCTCTGGCTCCCAAGATCTTTCCCAGCAGAAGGGCTCTGGGGTTCCACTTGAAGGCAGGCAAGGATCTGGTTAGGAGGCACAGACACCCCTGCAGACTGGAGAGTTGGGTAGACAGGAACCTGATGAAGTTGAACAAGAGCAAGTGTAGGGTCCTGCAGCTGGGGAGGAAAAACCCTGTGCACCAGTACAGGTTAGGGGTTGATCTGCTGGAAAAAAAGCTCCACAGAGAAGCACCTGGTGACAAGTTCCCCATGAGCCAGCAACATGCTTTGTGGCCAAGATGGCCAATGGTAGCCTGGGATGCATGAAAAAAATGCAGGCAGCAGATCAAGGGAGGTCCTCACACATCTGGAGGACTGTGTCCAGTGTGGAGAGAGTCCAGCAGAAGGCTGCAAAGATGTTGAGGACACTGGAACATCTCTCTCACAAAAGAAGGCTGAGAGACCTGTTGTTCAGCCTGGAGAAGAGAAGGCTGAGAGGTGATCTTACCAATGTTTAACTGAGGGGTGGGTGTCAAGTAGAAGGGGTCAGTCTCTCTTTTCAGTGGTGCCCAGGGACAGGACAAGGGCATGGAGTGGAACACTGGAAGAAAAGAGAGCACTGGGGCAGGGAGGAGAAACAGCACAACTTGGGACTTGCAGAAGTTGCAGAGATCCAGCCAGGGAGCATCAAATCAATGCTCTGGTGCATCATGTTCATTGTGCTCTGCTACTCTCTATCACCATAAGCTGCACACTATAACATTTTATGTACCAGCTACAGGCATTCAGGCAATTTCCATTGTAATTCATGTTGTGACAAGCCTTTGGATGGAGACGTTGCTCTGATGGAAATGTTTTCTTTCATTCTCACCTTTCCCAGTTATTCAAGATCAAAGCAAGCTGTAGAAAAATACTGAAGAACAGAATGGCTGAGGCTGATTCTTACACAGCTCCTGTCAGTTCAAAGGAAAGAACAACATCAAGTGTCAGCAAAACCCTTCCAAGACAGTGCTGATGGTTACCTTGTGGGCAATCCCCACCAGAAGCAGGCTGAACTGGGAATCACACCCAGTCTTTGCTGGGATGGCTGGGTTTAATCTGAATCCACTCCCTGCTCGAGACCATTACAGCATTAAACTGAGCACAGGCTGCTCTATGGCAAAGATCTCTGCTGGTGGGTGGGCTTTGAATGAAGAAAGAGCTGATGGTCCTGTTCAGGTAAAGTAGCTGCCCACCCACAACCCCTCAAATACAGGTTAGACTTCAGAGATCACCTTTTCTTTCTTTATACAATAGCTGGCATCACAAGCTTCTGGGCATAACCTCAAATGCTAATAAAATAACAGTGTCTGCAATATATTTCTTGTTCTGAAAGAACAAAAACCTCATCTGGAAACTGCAGATACTCAAGTTCATTAAGAAAGGGAAAAAATGATCATTTTTATGCTGTTGGTACTATTGGCTTGTAATCTCTTGATGCAGTTTAGATATTATGGAGTTTCAGATTTAATATTTGACCCAGAGGATGATATAAGAGCCATTAATGATTTCCACTCCTTGTTAATCTCTATGTAAATTAAAGATTTTCTATTTCATACCAGCAGACTGATTTATTGGCGAGTTCCAGATGATAACACACCTAATGAAATCCAGTTAGAAATTTGCACATTAACACCAGCATCTACAGACACATCCCCAAACTGCCTAAAGAAAATTTAGGGTGCATTTCCTCTGAGAGGAGTGGTGTACACAGCAATGCTGCAAAAATCATCACAGCAGAGGCTCTTCTGTAGTAGAAAGCAGAAAAGTTTTCTACTCATTTCCACCAGACAAAGGGATACTGGAGTCTGAGGAAAGAGCATTAGCTCTTGCTGCTGAACATACTTCCTTTCTTGGCCAGGAGATGGGCTCCCAGTTACCTCCCCAGTCAAACCTATGCTTGCTCACAAAACAAAGGGTAAATACTTAGGTCTGCCAGAACCTCACCATCATCCCTGTCCTTTTCTGAAAGGCAGCCACAAAATTATTTTCTCCTCCTTGAAAAATAGTTTCATCAAGCCCAGCAACGCCCTTGGATTACTTTCTGATTAGGTTGTTGACAGGCATTCAAAAACCTCTCAGCATGGCAGAACTCAAAGCACAACTCCCAAGCAAGGCTGGAGAGGAACAACCAAAGCTTTCTTATTTCATCTTAGGCTCAGCTACAGCCATCAGAAGTCTGCTGATGAAAGCTGCTGCGTAAGTGCAGTTTGTGCAGACCACTTTTTATTTAGTGACTTCTAGTAGTAACTGAGGAGCAGAACAGCACATCCCCTGGCAGCCATACATAGTCTCCCCTGTAGAAAGAGGGACTTAGGCAATTTTTAACTCTAACGTTCTGTTTACAGCAGCACGGCTGGTGAGCAGAGATGTTCAGCATCCCTAGGGCTGAAGCACAGAACTGAAGGCAGTGAGCACAGAACAACACACAGGAGATTCCCTCTGGAACTTCAGGAAGCTCTTTCACCATGAGAGCGACTGAGCACTGAGAGGTTGCTCAGAGAGTCTCTATCCTTGGTGATATTCAAAAGCCATCTCGACACAGTTCTGGGCAGCTGGCTGTAGGTGGCCCTGCTTGACCTCTGGAGGTCCCTTCCAACCTCAACCACTCTGCAATTCTGTAAGTGAAAAGCTTATAGCATCCAACATTAAGGTGCTGCAGTTCACCCACCCTCTCCCAGCTTCCCTGAAGGCCTCTCTTCATTTGTGCAAAGTCACATCACCTCACAACTAGGGCAGGCTCTGAGGACTGGTGAGGACTTTTGCAGGCAGCTCAGCAGAGAAGCAGTAGCCTCCTCAGCTGTCACTTCAGTGCTTTTAACTTCATGGCAGTTTCACATTTCAGAGCAACTTCATTAAGAACTGGGGGACTCTGAGCCTCCAAAGGTCAGCACAGATACACAAGCACCAAGATTTTGCTGTGCACTTGCTTTTACCACAGTAGCCCTCAGCTAGATACTGAGAGAGGAACAAACAGCTGAAAGATCTGCAGAGGACAGTTCCCAGCTCTTTGTCCTCCTGGAGCTATCAAATCAGTAGAGCAGAGCTCATGTTAGATCATCTCAGCACAGCTGGGCTTTCCTTATTTCAGAATGCTTGCCTGTGCACAGGCAGAGCCCCCACAAAACATACATTCCTCGGGGGATTAAGAAGTCGAAGAGGAGTCTTAAGATAAGCAGCATTTTAAAGATGCTAAAATTTCACCAAGGTTCAGAGGAATGTTTGCTCTGCAGTTGTATAGAAAAGTGAAATCATTAAGACTTTGGGGAATAGCGAATCTCCAGATCTTGAACTTCATCTCCTATTTGGGTCCTCGTACACCTACATTTTAATTAGAACAAGCTCTCTCAGTTGCTGCATTTGTCCACTGGAGGCCAGTATCCTTCTACAGACAGACAGTCCCTCTTACCTGCTGTGTTTGCTGGGGACAGAAATCCGACAGCAGCGCCTCATTTTCTTGCCACAGCATTTCAAGGCTTCGGGTACAAGACGACGACAGAAGCCGAGTCCAGCGCACTGTTGCCAAAAGCAGCCTTCTCTTCGCATGCCCCTCCTCGCTCAGGCTGAGGTTTTAATAACATCACACAAAGAATTGAAGAAACTGCAAATTTATTGTTTTCCCAGCTATTAAGCTGGGCAAAAGCTGCCAGGGCCCTCCTGCAGCTCTCCCGCCACCACTGCAGCGCTGTAGAAGCTAAGCACCAGGGCTCCCCTCCCGAGTAAAACTCTATCTAGTTGGGCAGGGAACTCCTAAGCGGTGAATACGCCTTCAAACGCACACTTGAGGCCTTGTATTTTAATCAAACACTGCAACACTACTGCCAGCCAACAGATTTTTCCTATGTAGTTAATGCTCCTCGGCAGGTTGGCTGGGACGAGCTCCAGAGGAGCGGCTGTTGCTGCAGCTCCCGAAGCTGTGCGGGGAGTCACCCAGCCCCGCGTCAGTGGCGGGAACGCTCCCGGGTAGCGCCGCTGCTGCGCCCGCCACAGCCCGGCCGCTCCACCTCCCACACAGGGGTTTGCCTCTACCGAGCTCAGCACCGCCCCGTGCTGGAGGATGACAACAGCAGGGGACTGGGAAGGCTCCGCACCGATCGCAGCCACTGTTTTCAGCACTGTCTGTACCAGTGTTTCTCAGCAGCACTTCGATCCCTCCCAGACACAGCCTCTTTCCAGCAGAGGACTTGTCATCCACAAATCGCAAAGCAATTCTAGTAGAAGAAAAATAAGGCTACCGGGGTCTCTCCTGGCCTTTGTCTCTCTAGTTTGGGCAGCAAATGGAAAAGCTGAAGCATTAAGTATGATGAGGTGAGACAGTCTCCACACCACGTATCTCAAGACCTAGAACTTTCAGGTTCTGCATTGTTTTCTCTACCTTCCATGCTAACGAATTAACGGTGCCTCCAACATCTTCAGGTTCTGTCCTGCTGAGACCACTGATGCTCTCAGAGGGAAACTGCTCTTGCCACCCTGCTGCCTCTCCATTTCATTGCCCAAAAACCCAGCGAGAAGCAACACCTGCAGAAGGCTGGAATCACAGCAACTGGGCAAACCTCACTCCTGGAAGCCTTCACAGAGAGGTGCACTGTTGAAGTGTACTTTACACACATATTCCTTAAATATCCTACAGCCCGAAGTATTTGTGTTTGCTCTCTGAGCAGAAAGCATTCCAAGTCTGCTAGACTCCTTTAGTAATTCTTGCATTCATTAAATTAAAAAAAGACTTTTTTACTATTTAAATGTCAACTTAAGGCTATTTATCCTAATCAGGTACAAAGGCCAGCAGCACTGCCTGGGCCATTTGTAGTCTTGTATCTCATCTGATCAGTGAAGGAAAGAAAAGCTGAGGCAGGCAGATGGCTGAATTGAAGGGAAAGGTCATTACAGACTGTGGCTGATAAGGTGAAGAGAATAAAATAGGGAAAGTGATCTTCAGGGAAAAGGTTAAAGCTTAACCACAACATTCAGAGGGGGTTTCTGAATGCACATAAAACAAATACAAAGAAGTATCATCAATTATTTACCAAAACATCATCTCCTATTGTTTAGCACAGGAAAACCCCTGGCCTTTCTCTTCTTCCCCATCTTTGTCCTAAAAAAATCTGTTTTTCTACCTTCCATTTAAGAGACAGAAAAATGACAGATCTGTGGTGTTATTCTCTCCATTTAAGTGAGGTATTCTGTACATAAAATGCTGCTTCTCTGGCAAAAGAGCAAGAAGCATCATTACAGCTACCAATTCCTATGTCTGTATCTCAAATATTTCTAATTGTTAACAGCTGCCTTACAATTTGGTACATTTTAACCAGATTTAAAAAAAAAACCTACGGTGAGGATTTCTCTCTTTCAGCAAAGTATGAAGTAAATCTATCATACCATATAAATAATTTATATAAAGTCTAGAAATATAGCAAGGAATATAGGTCAGGAGGGGCACCAGAGAAGAGAGAGGGAGCATCCTTTACTTGAAGCGTGTGGTAGCCCCAGTTTGGTTTTGTAGACAGACTACGTCAACCTAAAGATGGCTCAAATGATTTAAAAAGCAAAGGGTAACTTGACAGACACTGAGGGTTTTGAGGAGAATAGAGTATGAACAAAACCAAGATTTTATTATTATTTTTTTTTAGCTAAGAATTTGTGTGATGTAAGCCAGTGGGGTAGAAGGCAGCTATCTTGCTTGTATTTCTTAAAAGATTGCTGAAAAGTCACAAAGGTGGTTTTCAACAGTTACTGCAAATCAGGGACTGGCTACTGGGAGAAGCAATGAGCCAGCAGGATTCAAATATTTTAAAGAAATCTGAAAATGGCCCTAGGAACCATTGACATTTACAAATAATCAAGATCTAGGTGTATGTCAGTATTTCAATATACACATTGCAACACCGTACTGCACACATTTAAATACCTTCATATTCTCTTGTCACAGTAGGATTAAATATTTTGATGAACCTATACAAGAGTTCTTCACACAATCCAAAGATTTCCCTAGGCTGTAAGCAAAGCTTCTAAACCTGTTATAGCAAAATGTGCTAATAACAGAAATCACACAGAAATAAATTTATGGGGAAACCTCTCATCTAGAAAGTGTTGCTTTGCTGTAATTCTGAGAATATGAAACACACACACAAATCTTTCTTCATTAAATACAGAATTAATGCTTACAACATGGTGGCAGGTGGTTGGAATGAGCAGTAACTTCAGAAAGATTCACACTTCATCACTGAGCTAAGCCTATGAAAAACAATCCTGCAACTACCATCATCCTTGGAGAAGGAAGAGAAAGGCCCTCATGCTGGGAAGCAGCACCCCTTGCAACATCCACTGTGACCAGCAGAGTCACAGAACAAGAATTTATTCAAGTGAAAGAAACCACAGACAACCAACCAAACCACTGAGGCAGGCAATGGGAAGACCCTTGGCTGGTAACAGAAACTTTCAATGAGAACCCAGGAGGAAGAGCCTCGAGAGAAGGATGCAGAGGGACAGGCTGCAGGTGACAATCAGCACTGGACTTCAGGAGGTGTTTCTACTGTGGCTGGTGTAACTGATAAGGTACTAGAAAGCTAAATTCACTACAGAAATAACACATTGGATTACTCAGAAAACTCACTGAGTTCACTAGCACTGGCAGACATCAAGAGAGCCTGATTTTCAAGAACACAATGTTAGGGGTTAGGAGGGATCTAGAAAGATCATCTAGTCCAACCCCCCCTGCCAAGCAGGATCACCTAGATCACATCACACAGGTGACTTCTGCTACCTACTTCAGTACTGCTGCTGGGAGCCCTGTTCAGAGCTGCTGTTAAAGACAGATGGCACAGACTGCCTAAATGGAATTAGGGTGACTGTCAGACTGACAGCCCTTGCTTCCTTCCTTTAACCTACACAGCACTGGCATCACGAGGGATTGCTGAGCAGGGCAGAGTTTTCACAGGGTATGATGGCATGTGAGCAACTGAAAATGCCAAGTGACATGGGAAGGCAACACATCTCAGAGAAGCTGTTGAGACATCTCAGAAACAGTTGCTCCCAACTCTAATCTCCAAAGCACTCTGCCTGTGACCCCTCACCAAGAGAAATGCACAGAAGTAGTCCTTGCTCTGGCTAATCAGCTAAGAACATCTGTTATTTGCAGCAGTAAGAACTAATCTCCAAAGACATTACTATATTTAGTTAAGAATCTCTTAGGGGCTACTTGTTTTCTTACATAGCTGAAAGGCAGCCCAGCCCAGCACAAACTTAGGAGACTGCTTTCCAGGTGCAGGACTGTACACCTCTGCCATCCACAGATGACAACATGTCTCCAGAGAAACCTACAGGTATTTGACAGCATACAAAAAAACATTCTTTGCCTCTACCTAGTAGTAGGAAAAGCAAAATATGGAATTTCTTCTCCCTGTTTTGCACATAAGGTCAGGGTTGTTTTTTTTTGGTCTACTCATTCTACAATGAAAGATGATGGTCTATTGGAAACCCACAGTCCCCCTGGAGTTCCCACACCTCCTTTGAAGTCCAAGGGAATTGGGAAGGATGGTCATTGACAAATTGAAATGACTCCTGACTATGTGGCAGACACCAGGGCCTGAGGGATTCCAGCAAGGATTGGAATGTATTTCCATTCCCTATCTCTAAGCACACTGACAATGCTAAAGCACCTGAATACAGAATGCTCTTAAGATGCTGAAAATCCTTGAACTTCTCTGTGTGTGCAGGAGTCCCTGTATGTGTGTGTATATATACATAATAAATATAATATATATTATATATGCATAATATATATTATATAT